>JACEFZ010018420.1:350000-527500 GCA_014155875.1 Cepaea nemoralis
CATTTCCAACTACTCTTTTCAGTTGTCGCGATGTTTCCTAAAACCTCTGTCATGATCGCATAGCAAAAGAACTAAATCTCTTTGTTATAGATGTATATTATATTCTGCGTTAATTGTATCTTCCAGACAATCGTTACAATAATTACTCTGGCTGTCCAAGGCATTCGTAACATTCCTCTGTAGAGGAGAGGGGGAACTCTGTAACACAGCCCCTCGTAGAGATGGTATTTTAGCACCAGGCTAGGCGAATAGTTCCCACACCAGCAGCAGTCCGACAGACGCTGGCCATTCCGGGACACAAGCCACTTGCACGTCAATGCAAGATCTTAAGACTTGAACCCAGGCTTCCAGAGAACTCACACACTAAATGCAACAAAAACAAAATACCTCTGTTAACCAAGAAAATGATTCAGATTACAGCCCTGAAGTTTTCACTCGAAACAAGCGATGTCTGCAGCTATTCGGAATGATCCTGTGTTGCCAGCTTCTCACTTGTAATCTCTATTTTATTATTGATTAATGTTATCTTCCTGGCCGCCCCAGCTGCTATGAGAAAGAAGGATGTGTAAATTATCGCCAACGAACTTTTTCGAGGATATTTGTTTCTGTTGCCCACTTTTACCGGCTCCGTGCTGAAGGTCTTACTGACGCAATTCGCAATCCCGCATACCGCGTTCGAAACCCAGTTATGGGCGATTTAGCAGCGGATCGCGTTGCGTTGATTTTTTTACGAAACAATATGGGTGCTGGTAGTTCCGAAAGTAATGGAAACTACTCAACGTAAAATTGCCCGGAAATCACTAACAGCCAAAACAAATGCTAGAGTTTACTGCTACTTCCTGTAAAGAATATGCAACTAACTAACTTCCCCACTTTTTTGGGTGGTTTCTAGTGACTAAAGGACTTTTAAACACGCCTTACATTTCAATGGGCATATGGAGGTAGACCCAAGTGTGTATAGACCAACGGCAGTCAATGGATGATGTGGTCAGTATCACGGGTTCAACAGCGCATGCTTCGTATTTAACCTGTTCATTGTCCGCAATCAACACTGTATCCTCTGCATATCTAATGTTATTTATGTTTCGTCACCCTATGATGATTCCATTTATATCTTCTGTATGTCTGAAAATATTTTCACTGTATTGGGGGGAAAAAAAAGATCTGGAGACATTACATATCCCTCTCTCACACCTCTCCTAATAGGCTGATATTGACCCACTTCACTGTTAATCCTTATGGCAGCTTGTTGTTTTAAGTATATGTTTTATAAATAAGTCTAATGTCTTTCCCATCAATTTGTAGATCTGCAAGCACCTCTACCATGTTGATATGTCTTACTCTATCGAAAGCCTTTGTGTAGTCATAAAGCAAAGATGTATATCTTTGTTTACTTCTGTAGAACATTCAATTACTGTTCGATTATAGCAAAACAATTAAAGTGAAATGCAGTAACTAGTAGACATCGTATCACCTGAAAGTGACAAGAACGGATTAAAACTAACCACACAAACACAGACTTTGTGGCCACGACTTACGAATTCAAGCGTGAAATGCTTGAGCAGAAATATTACAATGAAAAGACATAGCGGAATTAATTATCTAATAGTACGTTATAACAACAGGACAGAAAAAATAACAACAACGGACAGTACACGCGAAGAATAGATAACATGAAGAATTATTCATACCAAACAATGACATCATCATCATGTTACAGTTTCCTCGCAGAACGTAGCTCTCATTAATTTCCGAAAATCCCCTTGATCTCTTGCCAGTTCTCTCGGGTCATACACTCTCATGCTCAAATTGTCTGCAATATCTTGTGTCCGTCTTCAGATGTGTGGCCAGTATTCTCGGGTCATACACTCTCATGCTCAAATTGTCTGCAATATCTTGTGTCCGTCTTCAGATGTGTGGCCAGTTCTCTCGGGTCATACACTCTCATGCTCAAATTGTCTGCAACATCTTGTGTCCGTCTTCAGATGTGTGGCCAGTTCTCTCGGGTCATACACTCTCATGCTCAAATTGTCTGCAATATCTTGTGTCCGTCTTCAGCTAGTCAACCTCAACCTTTTCGTCCAGGGACAATGCTTTCCAGTAATGTTATTTCCAAACCACTGTGATGTTTAATTAATTCATTCAGTAGCATGTCCTTTGCAGGACCTCGCTCCCATAACAACCTTCCGAAAAACCTCTCGATCATAAGCAAGATGTCCAGCGTCCGATACACCCATCTGGAGATCATCCGCCACATCCTGCATCCATCTTCTCTTTGGCCTTCCTCTTCCTCTCTTCCCAGGCATACCCCTCCATTATTGTTCTCTCCAAACTTTCGTGACGTTTGAAGTGACCAAAATATTTCAATTGTCTTTGTTTTATCATCTTTAACAGTCAACCTTCTTCAATATTCATATTCAGATATTTAGGGCACCATATAGCTCCCTGTTTATATCATCTCTTACATTTATCATTATATTTTCGGCGTACAGGTTAAACAAATAGGGTTACAGCACACATCCCTGCCGGACTCCTTGCTTGATGTCAAACCAATCTGACGTCTCGCCATCTATTCTAACCGCTGCTTGTTGGTCTAGATAGAGCATTCTTATGAGCTGTATTGCATGTGATAGAATGCCCATTTTCCTCATGATTTCCCAAAGTTTCTGATGTTGTACACAGTCAAATGCCTTTGAATAATCCACAAAACATAAGAATAAGTTTACATTCAATTCTCTGCACTTCTCTATTATTAAACGCATGTTGACAATGTGATCTCTTGTTCCTCTTCCTTGTCTAAATCCCGCTTGAACCACGTTAATCTCTTCTTCCATTTTCTTACGAAGTCTTTTCATTATGATTTTTAGTAGAATTTTACTTGCATGACTGATCAGGGCAACAGTTCTATAGTTGGTGCATAATTTCAGGTGCCCTTTTTTGGTATTGGAATGAAGGTAGTTCTCTTCCAATCTTTTGGCCGTATACTATATTTCCATATCTTTTTACATAATACGTGATAGATTTGTATGCTTTCTTCTCCTCCCGCTTTAATTAGTTCAGCTGGTATCTTATCACATCCAGGTGATTTACCATTCTTCAGATTCTTTATTGCCCATGCAATTTCATCTAATGAGGGTTCAAATTCTGTCTCTGCTGTCATTGGTTCATGTATATCATTTATATCCTCACAGTCATTCATTTCATACATTCCACTGCATTATTCCTGTCATCTTTCTAGAATTTGTCTAGATTCTGTTTAAGGTTTTCCCATCTTGTCACAGATAACATTCAGTTGAGGTTGAACATTTCTTGTCAATAACTTCATTTCTTTGAACATTTCATAATCTCTTCCAGTCTTATGATATTGCTCTATTCTGGTACAGCAATCTTGTATATATTGATTTTTGTCCTGTCTTGTGTTCTTTCTTATTTCTCGAGTTAAAGATTTATACTTCATCCTGCTGTTATCGGATTCACCTCCTTTCCTTTTCAGTTCCCTTCGTTGTTTTAATAATTCTAACGTGTCTAACGTAATCCATGGTTTAAGTTGCTTTTTCTTGGTCTAAATTAAATCTGTGGCTGCAGTTATCAAGATATTCCTAGCTTGTACTGTTTAATAAGACCAAAGTATTTCCGATTCCGAGACATGATTTTTACGAGCCAGTTTTCTTTGATGTTCAGATCTGGTAGATTTTTAGTACTTTTGTCTTTTTCTTGGTCCGCGATATTCTAACCAAGAGTCTGTCACAATTAAACTCAAAAACTCCAGTTTTCTTCTTTATTTAATGTTAAAATGTCGATGACTCAAATTCATATATTGATATAGTACACATGTATGTTCTAATAAATGTTACTGACGCAATAGGCCCCTATGTGTTTTTTTCTTCCAATGAACATCACTGGTACCTTGCCGTCTTGACAGACGACAGTTTGGTACATTATGCTTCAAAAAGGGATAATAACTACAACTCATGGCGGTAGATAATGTGACTGATCGGGTAATTTGCGGTGTACATGTTCGTCCACAATGGATGCATGTGAACACATGGTCATTTCCACCATCACGCACCATTTGACGTCTCTCAGCGTATGAACTATCTGCAATCATTTTCTCCTTTGTCTTTATTCCAGTTGAAATGAACATATTTATGTGGATATCATATGAAGAAGTGTCCATGTGACATATTCCAGTTCACGGAAATCAAAACATGTATTTAAGTATAATATTTCCTGTCCCCACAATTATATGGGAGTCTCGTTACCATAATTGTTTGAGAGTTTTCCTGTCTGTCCGATGATCGTGTATTCTAATCCCATTAAAATTAAAATAAACACATGAAAAGGACTCTTTCCATACCTTAGCTGCTTCGGAACTACATTGCTACACTTTTATTTTATTTTTTTTAAACCAATGCCACTCAGTGTGTGTATCACTCTGCCTGCCTTTATTTATCAAGACATTCTTGGTACCAATTTTAGGCTGGGTCAATCTGTAAAAAAATTTCGAATTCGCACAACTGCGATTCGAACCTCCTGGTCGGCAGGCGGGAGGATAACCACCACACCACCAAGGCTCCCATTTAATATCATTTTCACTGATCTGCTCTTTCAGGTCGACGCAGCTAACAATAGGTTTCAGGAAATTTCCTGGAAAGTACAGCGGCCGGAGTAATATTGACAACAGCACAATTTAAAGTTGATTAGTGAAAATATGTGGACATAAGTCGATATACCAAGTACGCACTATAACATCACAGAGGGTCTTTTGACCTCTTTAATGAAACTACTGTGCGCGTTGGAATCACCGCTATGGATTAAAGAGATTAGAAAGGAACTTGAGACCATAAAGATGTGATTTCTCTGTAGAATTCTGAGAAACTCTGAAGACCTTTGTGACCAAAATTAAGATACTTAAAGGGTGTTTTAAAAGGTGTTTAAAGGCTAGAGGACCTGTTTCATTGCACCAGGGTTTCTCCCAAAATAGCTCGATCACTTTCCGCAGAGCGGCCAGTCGAAAATTTAAATCAGAACACGAACTTTGTAGCTCCATCGACGACACCCAGGAGTTTTCGAGAAAACTGCACTTCTGAACCGAACAGAGCGCACGACCTCTTTAGAGGGCCAGGCAGACGACTAAACTCATCGGCCACGGAGATCCTCAAGTACTGCAACAAGTCTGTTCTCAGAGACATCTCCTTGGCCACAGAAGGACACTACAGCCATCGTTGTGGTTACCTTATAAGACAAGGGGATCTAGAGAAAGTTGAGACAGCCGGAAAGTTCAATGGGGTTAGAGATCAAAACAAACAGATGAAGAAATTGCTGGATACGTTGTCGGATTGGTCAGGAAGATTATCAGCAAAGAACACGAGGATAGATGCTTGTAGAGGTGAATGGTCGCTGTGACATGTATGTATTATCCCTCAGTCCTTTCCAGCAGACGTTGCTAGGACGCGCTAACTGAAAAGTAGAGGCTATTAAAAAGCCCGACGGAAGAATTAACGAACTTAACTCTTGTTTGAATTAAGGCCATTGATTGGCTGAGCCCGGACAACAAAGGGTTTTAGGAGACAAAGGCAAAGCTAGACTCGCCATGTTCTGTTCTAGAAAGTAGCCACACATTAGTTCAGTGGGGCTTAATTTAATAGCTCCCTTATTCTCTGCGCTTCGACGCTGGAGAGATGCGGGTGGAGTCATTGGAAATGGAGTTATAGCCAACATATTTGGATTTAGAGGCAGGAAACTGGGATATCAGCCTACCCCTAATATTCTACAGAGAGTGCTGGTTACTGCCACACACCCTGAACCTGAATGTCAATGCCTGGATAATTAATGGACTGTGACTATGCTGAAGTGGATTCTCTACCTCTGGGAACTTACAGACGGTGTTAATCTTTTCAATGTCTGCAAAGACATGAGCTATGCCTGTATTAAATGGATACAGCATATACCCTATTCTAAAAGTCACCGCCTGATTCCACGTTCAACTGTCATATACCAGAGTTATGGATAGTCTGGGGTCCACCATCATTGAACAGTATGGATTTACCAACTGCTTTTGTGGACTCCCAGCTTCCTTTGAATCTTCTCATCCATCATATCCCAGACATGGACAATCAAGCACTATACCAACTCCCGGTCAATCAAGTCGTATATTCAGCTGAAGAAAGATATAACCTACATCTTAACCCAGAAAAGGGCTGGAATATTTATGCCCTATTCAAGTTAGTTCTGTCAGGAAATACTATGGATAATGTGATGTCCCTCCTCATCCAAAGGTATACTGAAAGTGTTTGTGCCTGATCCTGACTGAATTAATCGCATGGACAGTTGAAGTTTTATACTGTTTGTTACGCCACGCCGGAACGCTTCAGACTTATACCTGTCTGTTATACCACCCCGGAATGCCCCTAGCCCAGTTACTTAGCAGCTGTGACTTGGTGGATTACAGTATACCCATGGTGGATTCATATGAATTACTCCTTCATGTTTAAGCTTTGGATATATGATCTGGAGGTGAAAGCTCCGTGTGTGTGTGTGCAATCCCCAATTTTCTGAATAAGTGGATATAGCAGCTGTTTCCCTGGATTATAGCAAGTGGGATTATGGCCAGACATTTTCTAGTGGATAATGAAGGAGGAGGAGGAGTCATCAGACCCATAGGAGAGTTCTAGAGACAGATTAGATAGATTTCCTTTATCTATTTCTTTATGTGGATTATTTACTTTGTTTTGTGTGTGACACATGCATTTGGTGTGAACCTTTTTGGGGGATTTTTGGGGACTTCTGTTATGGTTGTATACTTTGTGTGCATTGCCTGAATATGATCATTTCTTTCATGTATATGCCATCATAATTTAGCCAACAGTGTTTGTCCAGGACCCAAATGTTTTCACAATACAGTGGTTTGTTGTTTTGGTTTAATCAAGCCTTGAAGTTACTTCATTGTACATCTGTTGTTCCAAAATTTATGTTTATTGTCCATGTATGGTTACTGTTGGTGTTTAACAATGATTGTTCTCCAGCTGTTATGATGTACAGTGATTCATTGTAGTGTGTTGTTTAACAGTGATTGTTCCCCATCTGTCATGTAATACTGTGGATGTGCATGACAGTGGATACTTGTCATTGTATATATATATATATATATATATATATATATATATATATATATATATATATATATATATATATATATATATATATATATATATATATATGGGAGATTAAATGTGGGGCGGGGCACTTACACATAGACACACCTTCTGGGTAGAGTGATTAGTTACTCGGGTGTCTGTGGTAGAATCTTCCCGGATCTTCCAGCCTTCTATGGGAAACATTTCTTCTATGTTAGTGTTGAACTTGCACCCCTTTCTGCCTTGTTCAATGCTTGGGGGTTTCACGAGCCAATATATTATTTCCTATAGAGGGCGTGTTTGGGATTAAGACCCCATTCATACTGAATACCCCTAGCAAACGTGCCCTTATTCTCATTTATTATATTTACCACCCCACAGTCGCCAAGACGCCTTGAAAGGTATCCAAAGACGATATTTATGTGAAAACCTGAATACGGTGGAACACTGTTGGTACAGGAAATCAAAGCACATAATTTTAACTTGTGAACGAATATACAAATTAAAAGTACAGAATGCAAAACGTCAGGTATGTGTGCGAAAAGCTGAGAAATAATAAATACAAACACAGTGTACATACCTTACAACGAATTCAAATTTGACAAACGTAAATCACGAAGTAAAACATTCATTGGCACCTTTCCGTCTTGACAGACGATAGTTTGGTACATTGTGCTTCAAAAAGGCTTAATAACTAAGATCCATGATCCATGGCGATGGCGAGTGTGGCTGGTAAGGCCAATTCTTGCTGAAAATGTTTGCCCACAGTAGGTGCATGTGAAAACATGTTCATTTCCACCATTTTGCACCATCTTACTTCTCTCACGCTCTGTGTGTGCTTTATCTGCAATCATTTTCTCCTTTGTCTTTATTCCATTTCTGATAGTTGCCCTCCATGCAACACGTTCAGCGGCGACTTGCTCCCAATGTGCATTATCAATGCCTGTATCAATCATGTCCCGCTTACACACATCTTTGTATCGTAGTAGAGGCCGACCCTGAGATCTTCTACCCGTCTGTAATTCACCAAAAAAGATGTCCTTTGGTATTCTACCATCATCCATCCTCCTAACATGTCCTATCCATTTAAGTCTACGAAGACTGTGCATGGAATACACCGTCACACAACCTGATCTTTCCAATACTTCAGTATTTGTGATTTTGTCTTGCCACTTAATATCAAGTATTCTTCGCAGACACCGCATATGAAAGCTGTTTAAACGTTTCTCTTGGCGTGAGTAAGTTGTCCAGGTTTCACTGCCATAAAGAAGAGTACTAAGGACACAGGCTTGGTAGACGAGGACTTTTGTTTTGGCAGTAAGCTTCCTGTTCTCCCAGACTCTTTTTGCTAACATGTTCATTGTTGTTGCTGCCTTGCCAATCCTGATGTTGATTTCCTGATCGAGGGATAATTTGCTATTTACCTCTGATCCTAGATATGTAAAATGGTCTACTATCTCCAGTTCGGCGTCGTCAATAAAGATTGATGGTACACCATGTGCACCTTGTGACATAATCTGTGTCTTCTTTTTGTTAATTGTTAAACCAAATTCAGAACAAGCATTGGAGAATGCAGATAGTAGATGTTGTAATTCTTCCTCAGAGTGGGTCGTAATCGCAGCATCATCCGCAAAAAGCAACTCTCTGATTAGTACCCTGCTAATTTTGGTCTTGGCCTTCAATCTCTGAGCATTATAGAGGCCACCATCTGAGCGTGAGTGAATGTATATACCGTCATCCTGATCACGAAAGGCATATTTCAGTAGAAGTGAAAAGTATATCCCAAAGAGGGTGGGGGATAGTACACAACCTTGCTTAACTCCACTCTTGATTTCAAACTCTTCTGAAGTTGAGCCATCAAACTTGATTATACCCTTCATGCCTGTGTGGAACGATTCCACAATGGACAGAAGAGTTGGTGGGCAGCCAATCTTCTTTAGTGCTTTGAACAGACCCTCACGACTGACCAAATCGAATGCCTTTGTGAGGTCGATGAAGGCAATAAACAGTGGCTGATTTTGTTCCCGGCATTTTTCTTGCATCTGTCGCAATGAGAATATCATATCAATGGTAGACCGGTTCTGACGGAAGCCGCACTGTGATTCGGGGTAGACTTGATCTCCCAGGACTTGAAGTCTGTGCAGGACAATTCTGGCAAATACTTTCCCAACAATACACAGAAGTGAGATACCCCTATAGTTGTTACAGTCGCTCCGATCTCCCTTGTTCTTGTACAGCGTTATGATGTTTGAATCTTTGAAATCCTGTGGGACTTGTCCTTCTCGCCAGCATAGCTCTATTAGATGGTGGATCTGTAGAGCGAGTGTGTCTTGCCCACTCCTGATCACCTCTATTGGAATCTCATCCTTACCTGGAGCCTTGCCAGATGCAAGCTCATTTATAGCACACTTAACTTCTGTTATAGTGGGAAGTGTGTCCAGGTGGTCAAGAGTTGGCAGGGCCTCTATGGCGTTGAGGGCATCATCCGCTAGCTTGGTCTCACTTGAGTAAAGCTCTAAATAGTGCTCGACCCATCTATCCATCTGCTGTTTCTTATCAGTGATGATTTCTCCAGTCAAGGTTTTCAGCGGTGCACTTCTTTTGATCATTGGACCACATGCTTTCTTTATCCCTTCATACATGCTTCTGATGTTTCCCTTATCACTTGCGATTTGAATGGACTCACATAACTTGATCCAATAGTCATTCGCACACTGCCTGGCAGCCTTTTGTACATCCTTCCTCGCTTGCTTCAGCTCACTCAGAGTGTTACGCGTTGGTCTTTCCTTGTTTCTTAAGAGAGCTATCTTCTTTTTATCAATCAAGGGCTGCAGTATCTGGCTGTTTGCCGCAAACCAGTCCTGCCTCTTATGATCCACAGTGCCGTAAACCCCTACCGCTGTTTTATAAATAGTTTCCTTAAGTTTACTCCATTTATCATTTACTATACAATTTTCTGATGTATCATTGAAAGCGTCTTCAAGTTGCTGTTGAAATTCAAAGCACTTTCCAGGATCGTGAGTGTTAGTAATATTAATCCTGGGGCTAGACTTGTGTTTAGCTGTGTAGATTCTCTTTGGTCTCAGTCTAATCCTTGCAACAACCAAAGAATGATCTGTATCACAGTCAGCACTGTGGTAACTTCGAGTTAATGATGTATGGTTCAGATGTTGTCTCCGTGTGATAATGAAGTCCAGCTGATGCCAATGGCCTGGATCTTGGATGTTTCCATGTGACCTTATGCATCTCTTTTGTTTTAAAAAAGGAGTTTGTAATACATAGGTCATTTCTAGTGCAATGCTCCAGCAGCCTTTGCCCATTATCATTCATGCGACCGATGTTGTATTTTCCAAGGCACACTGGCCATGAACTCGAGTCCTTGCCCACACGAGCATTGAAATCACCGAGCATATAAATGTAGTCGGATTTTGGAACTGCCTTGATCGCAGAGTCTAGCTGCTCATAGAACGTATCCTTCACATCATCAGAGGAAGCGAGTGTCGGTGCATATGCAGTGAGAATGGTGGCAAATCCACAAGAGGTTGCCAAGCGCAGTGATAATAATCTTTCATTACCTCCAGCTGGGATATCAATCATTCCCAGTAGCGAATTCTTCACTGCAAAGCCCACACCATGTTGCCTTTTTTCTGCCTGCCCTCTTCCCTTCCAAAAAAAGGTGTAATTGTTTTCCCTGAGTGACCCTTCCTCAGCGAGGCGAGTCTCCTGCAGGCCAGCAATATCAATGTTAAGACGATTGAGTTCAGCATCAATCACAGCCGTTTTTCTCACATCGTCAATATTTGTCAAGTCAGTGGAAAATCCTGGACACATGGTTCTCACGTTCCAGGTTGCAAGCCGTAGCTTGAGGTTTCTATTCTTTTTATTAGTACCTGGTGCATTGGTTTTACAGCCTGCTATTCAGATTTTGTCCTAGCCCCAAGCACCCATTGAAGCAGGCAGGCTGTGGCGGATCAGCACCCTATTGGCTGGGGGCTGCCCAGCTTGAGGCGGGCGGTAGCTGATCAGTGACACCTGTAGGTGTCTCCCACCGTCAGAGGCAACGCGTGGCGCCCCATGTCTACGCCAACTGACAAGGACTTATAACCCGTAACAGTTGCCTCTCGCTTTGATTCCGAGACCGGTTAAGACCAGGGATGGAGTTATTGCCTCTCCATAGCACAAAGCCTGGGCTAAAATAAAGAAACCATGTGTTGCCCATGCAGCATGATCCCTCTCTCGGCCTGCCTAGTTCACTCCAGAGGAAAGTTGACACCTATAATCTGGAACAAGACAAGCTGCAGAAGCTGCCGGATCAGCAAAGAAATGCTATAACTGTCCGCCTGTCGGAGCTTCGATCCTAGACCAGCTGCCAACCAAGGCTTAGGGCCTGGTCTGCCCTGCCATGACTTATTTTGTCTTTGGGTTGCATTTCCTCGCACCAGGATAAGGCTAGTACCCTCCCAGTTGCGCTCTTCCGTCCGAAGCCGTTGGCACAATGTGGGGTGTCGGGTTTGGTAAGCGCCGCCCAACATTCGGCGCTGACAGAAAGCAGGTAGTACCGTCTACTGTCATACGGTAGCTCAGTCATATCTGACTAAGACCTGACTGAAGTACAACAACAATAATGATAATAAGCTAAAAATAGGTTACATCACAGTAGAACGAATCGACGTTTCCATCTTTGTGATCTTTATTAGGAACAACACAAACATATTTAAAGAAAGACATCTCTTCAATGACACGAAGACGTAAATTACAAGCATCGGAGAAGTCAGAGTGCGTTGGCCTGATGGCAAGGGACACTGGTAATAGTAAAAGCTAATCCTCACACAAACATCAGACCAGTGTACTAGATGTAGTGACATGTATATGGACGACGCTTGAGTTCATTGCGAGCGAACACACACCAATAAAATAAAAATCATAATAGCTGAGTTGAGTTGAGATCAGAACCGACATCACTGCTTTCAGGGCATTCCCATACGCGCTCCGTAATCTCTTTCAACAGCTAGCGAAGAGTCATACTACTAATCGTTCCCACTGCTGTCCGATTTAAAGTTCTCCTGGTCTTCCCTCTCAGTTTCGAGATTCTTCAAGAACCCCTGCCGGTCCCCCGCAATCTCATTCTTTCCACATACGGATTCTCAATCTGTTCTCCCGCCTTCTCCAACTGGTACCACAAGCGCATGACCCCCCCCCCCCCCCCCCCGCCTGTCCATAGGCAATCTACCACAAAGAGGTGCATTCCCTGCCATCCTATCAGCCTGTTCTTTCCCACGCACCCTCGCATGGCCAGGGCAAATTATCCATGCAATTCACAATCTGTGACCTCTGAAACGACGATAGCCGTTCCACACGAAACATTCCTTTCTCAACCTTACTAAGCATACTCTTTGAATCCGCAATGAATACAATGTGCGTTGCAGTAGTCTCCTCTATCTAACGGGATGCCGCTGTTACTGATTCTCATGCTGGAGGTCGTAGTTTCATATGCCAGATTCTCCTGTTTGAAGACTAGTCCATTAGCCTTTGCAATAAAGCTCCAACTACTACATCTGTTTCTCGCCACTGACCCATCAGTCTAGATGACTATATCACCTTGATGTTTGTTACTCTGAGAAGTCTAGGGAGGCTCTGTGGCGAAGTGGTCAAACCGTTTGACTCGTGCTACGAAGGTTGTGAGTTCGATTCAGGCCCGCTCCCTTCGGTTTACGAGTTAATGTTTCGGAGACTCCTGTGGGTTGTCGCTAAAAGCTACGGAGTTCGTGCTTTGTGCGACGCTTTCAGCGCTGCAGAAAGAGACGGAGCCATATGGGATAAAACCCGGTGCAATGAAGTCGACCCTGTCGACTTTTAAGCGACTCTGGATCAGTTGTTGCCCCTCAAACTCAGTTCGGCCCACTGCCCATTCTCTGCAGGGTAGGAGGTTCATTCCATATACTTGTCCACACTGATTGTGGACTTTAACCTGACCGCTCAGAAAGCAATAGCAGACTACTGAACGTAAAAGTGTCTAGTAAACTGCAAACGGCTCATGGGGTTTAGGGGTGATTGCCATGTCCTGTAAAGCACACGGAATTTTTAGTTTTGTAGTAAAGCACAGACGCAATGATCATGTGGGGGAATAAGAAAAATGTCGAAGAAAACGAAAACCACATAGGACACTTTCAGGTTCCTTGAGACACATTGGGTATATGTTGTTTGCTGTGTATTATTATTGACTTATCAGCACTTGATGATTGATGTGGTCTCTATACATCGCCGGCCGCTTTTCTTCCCAGGACATTCCTGATATAAAAGAAACACTTCAAGTGCTAAATGCCGACAATGTGCTCGTAGAATTAAAACAACGGCAAAGACACACTTCAAGTACCAAATGCCGACCTTATGATAATAGAATTAAAACAACGGCAAAGATACACTTCAAGTACCAAATACCGACCTTATGATAATAGAATTAAAACAACGGCAAAGATACACTTCAAGTACTAAATGCCGACAATGCGATAACAGAATTCAAACAAAGACAAAGATATACTTCAAGCACTAAATGCCGACCATGTACTGATAGAAGTAAAACAAAGACAAAGATATACTTCAAGCACTAAATGCCGACCATGTACTAATAGAAGTAAAACAAAGACAAAGATATACTTCAAGCACTAAATGCCGACAATGTGATAATAGAAGTAAAACAAAAACAAAGATACAATTCAAGCACTATATGCCGACAATGTACTGATAGAAGTAAAACAAAAACAAAGATACAATTCAAGCACTAAATGCCGACAATGTACTGATAGAAGTAAAACAAAAACAAAGATACAATTCAAGCACTATATGCCAACCGTGTGCTAATGGAATTAATGGAATTAAAACTAAAACGCAGATAAACGTCAATCACTAAATGTGGACAATGTGATAATAGACTTATGACAAAAACAAAAATACACTCCAAGCACTAAATGCCAGCAGTGTGCTAACAGTATAAAAACTAAACAGCAGATACACTTCAAGCACTAAAAGCCGACAATGTGCTAAAATAAACGCCATGTAGACTGGGAAACCATGACCGCGAGGTCATGTGCTAATGGGGCTATGGCTCGCTATAGGGGATGGACTCCCTATGGTCAGATGTTTGTCCTAAATCTTAGTTAGTTAGTCATTAGTTAGTCGTTAGTTAGTCGTTAGTTAGTCGTTAGCTAGTCGTTAATTAGTCATTAGTTAGTCGTTATTTAGTCGTTAGTTAGTCATTAGTTAGTCGTTAGTTAGTCGTTAATTAGTCATTAGTTAGTCATTAGATAGTCGTCAGTTACTCGTTAGCTAGTCGTTAGTTAGTCGTTAGTCAGTCGTTAGATAGTCGTTAGTTAGTGGTTAGTTAGTCGTTAGTTAGTCGTTAGTTAGTCGTTAGTTAGTCGTTAATTAGTCATTAGTTAGTCATTAGTCGTTAGTTACTCCTTAGTTAGTCGTTAATTAGTCGTTAGTCAGTTGTTAGTTAGTCGTTAGTTAGTCGTTAGTTAGTAGGTAGTAGTTGTTAGTTAGTCGTTAGTTAGTCGTTAGTTAGTCATTAGTTAGTCGTTAGTTACTCGTTAGTTAGTCGATAGTTAGTCGTTAGTTAGTCGTTTGTTAGTCGTTAGTTACTCGTTAGTTAATCGTTAGTTAGTCATTAGTTAGTCGTTAGTTACTCGTTAGTTAGTCGTTAGTTAGGCATTAGTTAGTCGTTAGTTAGTCGTTAGTTAGTCGTTAATTAGTCGTTAGTTACTCATTAGTTAGTAGTTAGTTAGTCATTAGTTAGTCGTTAGTTACTCGTTAGTTAGTCATTAGTTAATCGTTAGTTAGTCGTTAGTTAGTCGTTAGATAGTCGTTAGTCAGTCGTTAGTTAGTCGTTAGTTAGTCGTTAGTTACTCGTTAGGTAGTCGTTAGTTACTCGTTAGTTAGTCGTTAGTTAGTCATTAGTTAGTCGTTAGTTAGTCGTTAGTTAGTCGTTTGTTAGTCGTTAGTTACTCGTTGGTTAGTCGTTAGTTAGTCGTTAGTTAGTCGTTAGTTAGTCGTTAGTTAGTCGTTAGTTTGTCGTTAGTCAGTCGTTAGTTAGTCATTAGTTATTCGTTAGTCAGTCGTTAATTAGTCGTTAGTTAGTCGTTAGTTAGTCGTTAGTTTATCGTTAGTTAGTCGTTAGTTAGTCATTAGTAAGTCGTTAGTTAGTCGTGATTCCAACTTCTCGGTATAAGGGCACCCCATTATGCTCCGTTCCTATGAGGTCATTATTGTGTATGTGCCAACAAATAGTTGGCCAGTCTTTGGCGAGCGTTGATACTTGTCACGGCCTTGTACGCCTGGGCTCGTCACATGTTACAGACAGGGAAAGACTGTCCGCATTTACCTCATCGCTTGACTTAGTTGCATATCCTTTACGGGCCGTCGCAGTCAACCCCAACATTTTCTTTAGACTGATTGTGATTTCATGGCACGTTTACGTTCATCAGTTTGTCACTGCTTTCTGAGCTACCGGCACTCATACCATTGTATTAAAATCTGCGCAAGGCAGTCTGCTGCCAAATCGGCCGCAGGTGGGTTTCGAACGGGGATCCTGGTATACGAATTGCGTGCGTAACTCCATTGACAGAGAACCTGCCTCCTTGCTCTAGGCCTACAACATGTGATGTTGCTATTACACCACAGATCTATAGCAAAAAAACTGCTACGGGGCATTCCCCCCCCCCCCCCCCCCATTTAGCGAGACGACGAAGACATACGTCGAAACGCGCTCATGACATTACCAGCTTAGCTCCCTATTAACTATGCTAACGCACCGGCTTAGTATTAAATGAACACAACATTATCCAAACAGAGATTTAAAAAAACAACAATAACAAACAACAAGAAAGAGCAGACAGACAGATCCAATTATGTAATAGAATCAGCTGATTATATGCAGCGCAATTTTTGGGACAGCATCAGCGGCCGCTGCTGAATAAATGTGGAAATATCGTTGAGATGTAAAAAATGAATCAGATCGACGTGATTATGATTTACACAAAATATGAAAACAAAGTGCTTTAAAGACAACAACAACCCAGATGCTTGGATGAGCTCCAGCCGTAATCGGATTGGATGACAGCAAGTATTTAATTGAAACGTACCGTCTGAAGCAAAATTATGGCTTGGCTGAGACGTTTTGCGACTGAAACTTTCTTTACTTATGGCGGCGTAGTGGGTTGGTTCTGATTGTTTTGCCTTTAAATGAGACGTGATTTGAGTGTTGTGATAATTTGTTTTATACGCGAACATTTTACAAACCGCAGCATGACGCTCGTTTCAGGTGTTATATATTTCAAAAAGCAGACCCAATTTTTAAAGCAATGTAAATGCAGAAGAATTACTCGCAAAGTTATCATCGGTATCTGGGAAAAGAGAAGAAGAGAAAAGTCTCATTGGAGCAGTGGCTAGAAGTCTTGTTTACCGACCCATTGGCCATGTATAGAAACCTCCCCGGGGTCGGGTGGATTGGTATAAGGGTGGTGGAGAGGGGGCGCTTAGCTTCCAAGTCAATATACCGTAAAATAGGCATCAGGGTAATTTCTACAAAGCAATGGCGGCTAACGTGTTTTTGATCACATGACCTATGGAGTGCCGATCGGTCTGTAACAATATGGGACTAGCCATTTATAAAGATGAGTGCGAAAGTAATTAACCTCACATATACATAAAGATCGGTCTCTGTGGCTAAGGGCTTGCGAACGCGGTTTGTGAACCCGTATACCCGGGTTCGAAACACGGCGGTGCTGGGTTTTTTTCGAAAAAGGTATAGGTCGTTCAGAAAAAAATGGCAAACTACTGAACGTAAAAATTTCCCCAGGAATCACGAACAGCGGCTGGCCTAGGGCCTAGAATGTTAGGTTCTCCTCCTTTCGGAGACTGGGGTTAGAATCCACGGTAAAGTGTAGATCCACGTTAAGGTTTGGAGCAAAACAAACAAGAAATCCCTAACCTGCATATTTTACGGCGTCTGCATTAGTCAATCAATCAATCAATCATGTGCCATGCCGGAAAGCGTGGGCGGTCATGACTCGCCATTTCACTCGATCACCAGCGTCGTGGATCAGCTCAGTGTTCCTGTCTCGTCCATGCCATGTGGCCAAGACATCCAGGTATTTTCCTCTCGGTCTTCCTCTTGGTCTGTTCCCTTCAATCTTGCCAGTTGTCACCAAGTTCTAGAATCCATTTCTTCTCATAACATGTCCAAACATTTTGGCTGTCTACGTCTAATTTCTCTAATCAATTTACGATTTTCATTTGTCTCCTGTAGTACTTGGTCATTGGTTTTTCTGTCTGTTCATGGTATTCTTTGCATTTTCCTCAGAAACCACATTTCTGCAGCCATCCGATGTTTTTCAGCTTGACTGCGCATTGTCCAAGTTTCACATCCATACAAAAGAACAGGCTCTATGAATCCCCTCAACACTCTTTTTATTGTTTCAGTTGACATCTTTTTATTGGTCAGAATTTTTTTCATCTTGCTAAAGGCTACTTTCGCTATGGCGATTCTTTTTCTAATCTCTTCAAGGCATCTCCCATCAAATGTTATTAATGTTCCGAGATAATTGTACCGATTCACTTGTTGAAGAATATTCCCATTTACTTGTATATTACATTGTGGTACATCGTTCTTCCTAGTGACGACCATAACCTGTGTCTTCTTACAATTTAATTCCAACCCCAGGTGCTCACTGTGTACAACAACTGCGTCTACTAATTGTTGCAGATCTTGTGCATTGTCTGCAATCAATACTGTATCATCTGCATATCTAATATTATTGATGTTTCGTCCTCCAATGCTGATTCCATTTATATCTTCCACATTCCTGAAAATATTTTCACTGTATAGGGAAAAAAGATGTGGAGACATTACACATCCCTGCCTAACACCTCTCTTAATAGGTTATTATGGCAGCTTGTTGTTTCCAATATATGTTTTTTATAAGTCTAATGTCTTTCCCATAATTTGTAGATCTGCAAGCATATCTACCATGTTGATATGTCTAATTCTATCAAAAGCCTTTGTATAGTCAATAAAGTAAAGGTGTATATCCTTGTTTACTTCTATAGCACGTTCAATAACTGCTCGCAGCATATACACAGTATTTACTGTACCCTTTCCTTCTACAAACCCACATGTTCTTCCCCTATTTCAGGTTGTATTTTCTTCATCACTCTTTGCATGATAATTGGTAGCAAAATCTTTGTGATGTGACTCATTATACTAATTGTTCTATGTTGATCACATTCCAAGGTTCCTGATTTCTTTGGGATTGCAATAAATATAGAGTTACATAATTCAGAAGGTATATCTCCACTATCATATAATGTGTTCAGCACTAGTCAGGTGGCCTTAATTCCTTAGGCTGAAGACACCCCTTTCCCCACTCCTTCCCCGAAAAGTACTACAGTCAGTAGATGACATTTTTTCTTGTTTTTTTGTTTGTTTTGACAGTGACAATAAATGCAAATACCTATGAGCAGTTCTAACATCAGATGGAAGATGCATGACATACATTGTGAGCAGAATAGATACACCAAAAGCTGCATTTCAGAAAATTAAAAATGTCTCTACGCAATAAGTCTCTACCATTGATTTCAAGAAAGAGACCGCTGACATGTTATATATACATGATTGATTGATTGATTGATTTAGGAACCGACATCACAGCATTCAGGGCATTCCCATAAGCGCTCCGTCCCCATCCTCAGCAGCCAGCGAAGAGTTCCAACACTAATAGTTCCAGTAGCAATCTGATTATATGTCCGTCTCGCCTTTCCTCCGAGCTCCGAGCGTTGGCCAGATCCCCTCGTCACACCTCGTTGCGAAAGTCGATTAAATGGCAACATCTCAGATGATGACATCGCTATCAGAGGTTTTAAAACCATTAGAAGAGATCCCTATCAGAAACAAGAGACGGGTATTGCAGTTTATATTTCCAACTCGCTTAACGCCCACCGCAGGCTAGACTTTGAAACCTGTGAGATTGAGTGTGTATGGATAGAGGTTAAACTTCAAAATCGCATACCGCTAGTAGTTGGCTATCTTTATCGAAACCCCAGTGCAGGAAATATCTGGTATGAAAAATTCACCACTATGATGGATGTAGTCTTTAGTAATGCTAGGGAAATAATATTGCTAGGTGACTTCAACATAGACGCTAACAAATCAAACAAAACATGGGAAAACATAATAGAGTCATATAATTTCCAACAGTTAGTCAAACAAGCCACTAGAATCACTAAATCATCTGCAACACTTATAGATCATATTTATACTACGTGTGCTGATAACATCACAGAATGTAGTGTACCTATCAATGCAATGAGCGATCACTATCCAGTATGTTGCACGTGGTCGAAAAGGGGCACCAAAACTCCCAAGCACAAACATATAAGCATAAAATATAGAAATTACAAAAATTTCAATCGAGACGTCTTCTTACAAGATTTGGTCAACTCATCTCTAGATTATGTTTACCAGCTTCCTGACCCAGACGATGCTCTGGATCACTGGCTAAAGACCTTTCTAAGTATATTTGATAAACATGTTCCATTTAAGGAAGTTCGTGTTAAACATCACACAAAGCCCCCGTGGATCACACAGGAGGTAGTTGAACTTATGAGAGATCGCGACAGGGCTCACAAAAATAGAGATCTAACTATGTACCGTAGTCTGAGAAACAAAGTTCAATATGTTATTCGGAAGGAAAAGAAAAACTATTTTAAGAACATAGTAATAGATAAAACCAACACTAAAGATATATGGAAAGCAATTAATACCTTGACAAACAAACACAATTCATCACAATCATTACCATCAAATCAGGTTACATGTGATCAATTCAGTAGATACTTTCAGTCCGACATAAACCAACTGAAGGCTGCAATACCAGATGCGCCTCATGACATATCTTTATTATCATCATTCTGTGAGAACAAATGCTATGGACACATTTCCTCCAACATACCGCTAGTGACGACAACTGAAGTATTTACTCATCTCCGTAATCTAAAAAACAATAACTCATCAGGACTAGATGGAATTAGTAGTCGGATCCTTCGCCATGCTGCACCGGCGATCTGCGAGTCACTAACTTTTATATATAATCAATGTCTAACCAGAGGTCACTTCCCATCAGCCTTTAAAATCGCTAAAGTGTATCCTCATTTAAAAGCTGGTCCTCTAGACGATCGTCTCATGAGTAATTATAGACCAATTTCCATATTATCCTCATTATCCAAACCGCTAGAAAAGCACATCAACAAAACAACACTAGATCACTTAGTTCGCCATAAACTGATAGTTGACAGCCAGTCAGGATTTCGGCCAAAATATTCTTGCCATACGGCACTAACAAACATGATAGAAAACTGGCATCAAAATATTAACAACAATACTCTATGTGGAGCGGTGTTTATAGACTTTAGGAAAGCATTCGATATGATAGATCATACTATTCTAATTAAAAAACTAGAAACAATGAAAGTAAGTTTTAATATAGTGACATTAATAAAATCATTCTTATTAGACAGAAAGCAAGTAGTATCACACAATAAAGTTTTATCTCAAGCCATTACCATTAATATTGGAGTACCTCAGGGGTCTATTCTTGGCCCTCTATTATTTGCCATTTATATAAATGATCTTCCATTAAATCTGTCGTCGTCTTGCGATCTATTTGCTGATGACTGCACAGTATATACAAACGCTGTTGATCGTAATGTGCTAGAATTATCCTTGCAACAGGAAATAAATAGTGTAGTTAACTGGAGTCATGCAAACCGCATGCAAATTAACATTGCTAAAACAAAGTCTATGTTAATAGGAACCAGGCAAAGACTTCACACTCTAAACTCGCAGAGAACTCTTCAGCTGCACATTGGCAGCACGCCTGTAGAAAGTGTCACCGAGCACAAGACACTGGGTGTTATCATAGATCAAAATCTAACTTTTAACTCACATGTTCATGCTCTAGTTAAACAAATAGCCAAAAAAGTATACCAACTTGCCAAAATTAAAAATTTCCTTGACGAAAACACAAGAAAGATATTCTATACTTCTCATATACAAACACATATTGATTACTGCTCCACAGTCTGGGATGGATGCTCCAAATCAATAACAAAACGCCTATATTCACTCCAGAAAAGGGCAGTGCGTTTAATTAATGGTGAAAAGCTTACCGACAATTCTAACCTATATAAACGTCTCCGGTTACTGCCACTCCACAAGCGCCTGCTTTTTAATAAGACCAAACTAATTCACAAAATCCTATTTCAAAATGCTCCAAGCTACCTTTGGCCACTGTTTAAATATAACGCTAGACATAGCGAACGACTAAATATACTTCATGTCCCTAAACCTAGGATAGACTTATATAAAACAAGCTTAGCATACTCTGCCGCTCAGTTGTGGAACAATCTTCCACAAGAAATCAAAGACACCACCAATCATGATACATACATTCGCAACCTGTTTGAACACTACCTTAGTACAGACTACATGCCCCCATAGCAAATAACACAAAAAAGACAATAATGGTAACTTATCTCAAACGACAACTAGCCAAAAAAACATTCCCTTATGTATGGCACGTTACACCCTCCTTAGGTATTTATAATGCCCATGTTAAACACTGCCTCAGTGAGTCATTTGTTATTGATTATTTTTCATGCGTTTTAATGTTCTTTTGTTGTCAAAAGTTGCTTCATAAGTGATGTTGAATGAAAGAATGTATGAGAGGAAATAGAGAAGAAGGGCAGAATGTCAGACGGGCCTGCGTGCCCAATTCTTAACCCTTTGAAAATAAAGACTTATTATTATTATTATTATTATTATTCTTACCAGACCATGGTGCTCCATCTGCTCCTCCGAGGTGTACACGTGCTCCCACAAGGCCGCAACCACGTCTGCCTTGTCATGCATCAATACTCCACCAAATTTTGCAGAGCCAGCCAATCTGTCCGCCTGTTCATTCCCCAGCACACCGGCATGCCCAGGAGAAAAGATCCAGGTGATGCTTACTACCAGTGACCTCCGAAGCGAAGCAAGCCACTCTGCACGAAGCCTGCCTGTTCTCACCCTTCTCAGCATGCTTTCTGAGTCAGTTACAATCACAATGTGTGTATGTATCGTGTTTTATATCCAGCGGAAAGCTGCACTGACCGCCTCCACCTCCATTCTTAAGCTAGATGTAGTGTTATCATACGCCAGGCTCTCCTGCACCAAACGACGACCATTAGTTTTTGCCAAGAACCCCCAGACACTTCTCCTACCTCTCAACAATGACCCATCCGTGTAGATAATCACATCACCCGGGCGAGAATTTTCCTGAATTAGTTGCTGAATTTCCACTTCCGTGGCCCCTGCTGGCCACTCCCTGCACTCCCGGCTCAATGTTATTACAACTCTGCACAAGTCTGACTGCGCGGCTGGCACTCTAACCCACTCCTCTCCTCGCCTTATGTTCTCCAAGGGGCACACCTGTCTGATCGTATCCTCCGCCTGAGCCATCCATGATTTCCCTCTTATCAGTCTCTGACCCTTAACTACGTCCAGCGCCTCATGCAACGGGTGATCTGTGTCTGCAGCTACTCTGAGGTATGCCTTCGCTTGCATCACCTTGTGCCTACTAGCAACAGTAGGCAGACGAAGAATGTAACGCATGCACACTACTGGAGTGTCTCTGGTGCATCCCAGAATGACCCGCATCGCTTCATTCTGTATGCGCTCTAATTTCACCAGCTGACTCTTTGAGACAGTAAGCATTCCTAGTCCATAATCAATCACTGAGAGGATCAAGTGCTGGTATAGTGTGAAGAGCATTCTCTGCTCTGTGTCCATTGCAGCCATAGTTTTAAGTGCATTGAGTCCCTTTTGAGATCTTGTCACAACCGTCTCCACATGGTCCTTGAAGGATAGGCTCCTGTCAAATGTGATTCCCAGATACTTCAGTTTGTTCTCTCTGTTGACGTTTCTACCATCTATCGTGAGTCTTGGGGTATCATCTCTCACAATCCTGTTGTCCAGAGAGCACCACAACACCGCCGCCTTTTCCGGGTTGATGACAGCACTCATTTCAGTGCACCAGTCAATCACTTTGTGCACTGTCACCTGTAGCTCCTGGGCTGTTTGATCCCTATTTCTCCCCTGCCTGTATGCAAGAATATCATCTGCAAATGTTAGAATCCTTCCAACCCCTGGTGCTTCTAGGTATGCAATCTTGCTCGTATACACATTAAAGAGCACCGGTGAGATTGTAGATCCCTGTGGCAGTCCCGGGGTTAAAATATGTGGCTCTGAGGTCCATGCGCCTAGACGGAGAGCAACTTGACGAGAATGCAGGACAGCTGCTATCCAGTTCACCAACCAGGGATTGACCCCCTTCTCCATAAGTGCGGTCATCAAAATATCATAGCGAACTCTATTGTACGCATCTTCGAGATCAAGCGCTGCCGCCATCGTTTCCTGTCTACTCTGGAACCCCTCATAAACGTCAAAGGCAAAGGTGGCTGCATTTGACCAGGTATCTTTTCCTGGCCTGTACCTCCACAGGCCTCTAGGAAGAAGCTTCCCCCTTTCCAAAAAATCCTGCAGCTTAACAGCGACTATCTTCTCTAAAACCTTCCCAAATGTATTTTGAAGGGTGATGATCCTAAAGCCGCCAAGCTTTGAATGATCCTTGTATGGTTTTGGGAGAGGGATGAGATAGCTATGCAGCCAATCCCGCGGTACTGACGCTGTCCTAATGCTCTGATTAAAGCAGCCGGCCATCTCCTTCAGGTCTACATCGCTCAAAGCCTTCATGTGGCCATACCTGACACCATCAGGCCCTGGTGCCGTGTCTTTTGTCTTCTGCAAAATATGTTTAACATCTTCAAACAGTATGATGTCTTCGTAAGGCATATTCTCTATTGTGCCAGATAATTCCACTCTAACTGCTTCCCTGGTATCCGCATCACTATGATTGATCTGCTCTAAATATCTCTGGAGAAATGCCTCCCCTTTCTCCTTGTCTGTTGTCAAGCGTACCCCATCCTCTTTATAAATTATTCGCACTGTCATAGGCCGATCTTTTCTTTGCATGTTATACAGAAAATGTTTTCCTGTATAGCTGTGAATTATGGAAGGTGAATGAAACAATTATGATTAGCTTCAAAGCAAATGAGATGTGGTCTGTGGGACGAATGTTACGTATACAGTGGACTACCAGAGTAACTAGCATCGATTGGCTGGCAGAGTCTATTGACAGTAGAACATTATATACAACTCTAAGAAAGAGACAAACAGCTTTCTTTGGTCAAGTAAAGTGAAGAAAGGCATTGGAAAAAGTGACGACTGGTAAGATCAGTAGTAAAAGAGGGGGGGGCGGGGTCAAACCGAGAGAAAAGATGCTGGATGGGCTGAGACTGTTCATAAATAACACATATATTGTTTGGCGATCAAAGAAATAGAAGAAAGATGTTGACACTTGAGGACGCACTGGTCAATACAAACATTAAAAGCTGTAGTTACCGACCGAGATTCGTACCTGTCACCTCCAAATTGCGACGGTGCTGGATGGCACAACACCAGTATATGGCAAATCACCAGCAAAAAGTTAATGTACGAGGAGGTTTCAAAAGAAAAGCTAAATTTTTCTTGGGATGAATATATTCGGCTCCGTGGTGTAGGCGTTACAGACGCGATTCGCAATCCCTTATGCCCGGGTTCGAAACACAGCGGTGCTGGTTTATTATTATTTTTTTGTCAATAATCAAAAAAGGTAGGCCTATAGGTGCCTGTCGTTCAATAAAAAACAAACTACTGAATTTAAAACTTGCCCAGGAATCGCAAACAGCCCAAAATCCTGGGGTTGACTGCTACGTCCTGTGAAGGACATGCAACTATTTTTTTTTTATATTCTGAAAAAGTAAAGAACAAATGTATCATTTTACAAAGTTGTCACGACCGTGTTTAATAAACCTCCTCCAGCGCCGATAAAGTTCTTGGATTCCTGTTGAAACAAATTCTCTTGGTCGCGTGTGTAACCAACCACTCTGGGTTTAACAGCCGATGTGCCTAACCCGGTCGTGAAAAGTCTGTCACAGAAGTCACGCCGTTTGGAAACTTCCTACTCAATTCATACACTTGCTGGACTTAAAGGCGTGCATCGCCATACTGGACCTTCATTCGCCGATGAATTTCTATAGCTTTTACCCCTTCACTAATAAACGAAAAGAAAAACAAAACGGTTACAGAACGCGTCTCGTATTTTGTGCACGTCAAAAATGCGGCGGCCATCTATAAACTGTCCTTATGACGTCATCGTTGTCGTCTGCACCGTGAAGTCATGTGCTGAACACTTTTGACTTCCTTAACAACAATATTAACAGGTTATAAGACAATAGCGTGGTTATTGTAATTTCTATCACACTTTTAAGGTTTACATTTAAAGACTTCTCGTACAAAATGTTCTTAGAACATGCATCTTTCGAGTGACAACAAAGGGATGTAAGTCATGGAAAATTTCATAATTGCTACAGAATTAGTATGTATTTATGCTTTTAGGTTTGATGTATTTCGTTGTCAACACACTCAAACACAATGCCCAGAGGAAACAATAGACTGTTAGTGTTAGGTTGAGATGAGGTGAGTCAAGCAAGAACCGACCACTCGGGATATTCCTATAGGCGCTTATCACCAACAGCCAGCGAAGAGTCTCATTTCTAATGATACCAGTTGCAATCTGATTATGCGATCTCTTGATGTTATCTTCCCACTTGTATCGTTGTCTATCTCTTGCTCTATTGATTTCTGCCTTACCCTCAATTATGGTTTTCATAAGCGTGTTATGTTTTTTACATATATATATAAATAAAATATTTTACTTGCCTCTTTTTTCAACATTTCATCCATTAACTCTCTTTCATTTCCAGTATTATGCACAGTGTACCTGTGCCGGCTGTTGTTTGTCGAGACTCCTGTCTTTTCCACTTTTCACATTGGGCATTGGGGAGCGTTTTGTGTGATATTCACTGGCACAGGAACGGAGCATAATGGGGACAACCCGTTGCTGTGAAGTTGGAACTGCGACTAAATAACTAACTAACATCTTTCATTTCCAGTGTCTGTAAAACCTCTGCATTGTAGTGCTATTGTTTTATGGAAATATGTCATATTCTTCTTTACATCCACACCTCCAGTGATTCGTTATAATAAAACGCAATAAATTACGTTTTATCAATGAGATAACATATTCGCGGTTTATTCAGTTCGACATTAATTCATTCCACCAGGATTTATACGGTGAGACATCAGAAAATGAGTCCCTGATGGTTTTTGTTTTTGTTTTTCATAATTCGATGTCAGCGAATACTTTGCTTGTATTCTGTGGGATACCACAAGACAGCAGCGGGACATTTCTGTGAAAATGTACACGATGGGAAAGTTTGGTAGCACACTGTGAACTTAGATGTATACGCGGAGGAATGACTAAAGTGAGTATAGTTCATTTACAGAAGTGTTACACAGCGGACTGAGGCGTGTTTAAAGTAATGCCATTGGATTAAATACGCTTCAACAGAAAACAACGGTTTTTCCACCTTTTAAAGCATAATGTTATAAAATGTATTCTGTTAAATATATCACATTGTGATGTGATTCATTTCAGGAAATATCACTCAATGGAACAATATGAATTTAGTGAAATATAACAGTTTGGAGTTATATTTATTCACTGGGATAATAAAGTGGAGTATTGCTTATTTAATTAAATGATAATCACTACAGAAAAGTATATTCATTAAAACAGTACAATGAAGAGATGGTTTAGTTAGTAATTACTTTTTGAAATACAGCTAGGTAAGACGAATAGGAATACTCAATGAAATATGTTGTTTTCATTAAAACATCACACGATGGAATTTATGGTATTAGGCATGTCTGTGGTGATTTCATATTCATCTTTCGGAGATTACATGTCAATCCTTATCAACGTTGGCAGCTGGTAAATTGTCAACAAGTGTACACTAATGAGATAAACCATCTCCATTTGCTTACACCGACGCCTTCTTCCAAAGTGGCTTGCTCTCAATTCGAGGAAGCCACATATTGCGGTGACGGCAACATGGGAGTAAAAGAAGAAACTGCAGACGGGATAGATGAGGATTTGGACTTCGAGATGCAGGTAAGAAATTCGTTGTGCTGTTTCTTCTCCGCCTTCGTATGTTATCTCTTCCTGTGCTTTCTTAAGATGTTTCTTTAACTGGTTCAGTGTCAAACAAATCGTAGGATTGAGCCAAAGAATGTGCAATGTCAAATGAACAAGTATTACAATGTAAATTTCCGTTCAATGAGCATTAAAATTGGGGAAGATACCGACAAACGAAACAAATAGCACGATGCCTTTAGTACGGCGATATATCGCCCTTCTGTTCAAATTGGAGGTCACATTTCTCGATGTAATATCCTTCGGCTCTGAATCAGTTAAAGATGTTTGAATACGTCCTTTTAGCTTGTGTATATCATTGATTTCTTCAGTTACAGAACTTTTCAGACGAGAAGAGCCTAGATATATAGTAACCGTAGGGGACAATTGTACAAGCTTAGCTGTATTGAGCATACGGTGCTAAACCTTACTTCTATAGACCAATGAGCAACTGAGTGGTGATGTATCACGTCAGCTGCCTTCATTTCCCTGGGCATTTCCTGATACCGATTTTTAGATTGTACACAACGAAGTCAAGGTCGCATCTGACAATCAACCTCGATACGGATTCGAACCCATGATCTTGTATAAAACTTCAACTGAAGCGTCCACTGTTGAAGCCACATTTCCTAAGAATTCCGTGACCAAAGATAAAAAAAAAGAAAAAAAAGAAAGACGACGTCTCACGCGATGTTTCGGACTCAACAGGATGCAGGGATGACACACTATGATGGAGTTTACCTCTTGTCCGCAGTATGATGTTTCAGAAGGTTTATGCAGTAAGTCATGCTATCTTGATTAACTCTACTTGCTGTTCTTTTCCTCGAGGCTGTATCATGTTTACGTAGCATCAGTGATTTTACCGAAGAGCTGTGATGCCAATTCTACATTAACCATTAACGTTATAAATATATTTATATAGGGTGTATTTTTAATGACTGTGTGGATGTTGAAAATATTGCCGTTCCAATTGTTGTATTCACCCTCTGTTGAGTTCATGCAACATAAAAGGTAAATACGAAACTTGGAACGGCACCATTTTCAAAAAACCCTACAGTCATTAAACATACACCCTGTATCTTATAACCGACATGCATATATAAAAAGGAGCGTAGCAGAGATAGTAGGAATCACTAGATAACTGACTAATTGAAAGCTCTGGGCATACAGAAATTTGAATCAGCTGCAAGCACATCATGATCTGGCCTGGCTAGGATGTTTCGTTCAAATTATTTTACAATTGTCAAGATTGCAGCATGTTTGTTATTTCTATGTGACGTTTGCTGTCACATAACTGACGCTTGATGCTCTGGGATATGTTTGTCTTCTGTGCTTCTGTCTAATAAACAATAGCAAGTCAATAAATGTTTGAAATGTACATGTCGCTTTATTTAATGTGCGCCATATTCAAGACTAAGGATGAGGTTCCGGTGTGTTGGTGCCTTTGCTTTATGGCTTAAGTAAGACATAATCATCATCATTATCATCATCACCATCATCATCATCATCATCATCATCATCATCATCATCATCATCATCATCATTATCATCATCATCATCATCATCACCATCTTCCATTTTTGCCGACGTGGAGAGGAATAGTTTACGTTCCAGTGCCCGAGATGGTTGGCACTGGATTGTGTCATTCCGTGTATTGTACAGTGTCTTTGATGTCGTCAATGCATTTACTTCTTGGCTATCCCCCTGCTTTCGTATCAGATCTTCTTTGTTGTAGCGCCAGTGCTGGTAGTTGATGGTGTTGCGTTCTAAAGATTTGATCTTCTGTCTTTCAGTATATGTGGCACAATGTGTTGATCCAACTGTCTGTCTGATAATATCATTTCTTAATAGGTCTCGGATAGTTAATGTTGTAAAACTTCTTAAGCATATCCTTTCGCAGGTGTTGATTTTGTTAAAGTGTGATTTGGATAATGTCCAAGTTTGACATTGGTAGTAAGTAAGCATTGACTCCCTGGCCACGCCATAAGACGTATTATAGCACATACTATTAGACTATTGATCTTACCAACAGTTCAGATGACACCAAATTGAACAGCTACGTTCTTGAAAAAGTCTACAGCTTTACATACCTAGGAAGCAAAATGACATCTACAGGGGACTCAACACCAGAAATATCATCTAGAAACGCACTGGCATCTAGTGCCTTCAATAAACTGTCAAACATCTGGAAGTCAATGACATTCAGCAAACACACAAAACTTAAAATCGTCAACTCTTGTGTGATTCCAGTGTTAACGTATGGATGTGAAAGTTGGAAGTCAGCGGTAGCTTTAGATTAAAAAATTAGACAATTTTGAGAACAAATGTCTTAGAAGACTTCTAAACATCCACTGGACAGACTTCAGAACCAATTCGCAAATAAGACAAGAGACTAAGCAAGATACAGTATCCAATTTCATAAAAAGACGCCGTTGGAACTACATCGGCCTTGTACTCAGAATGGACATGTCAAGACTCCCCAACCAAGCCCTCATATGGTCACCAGTAGGGAAAAGAAAACGGGGAAGACCAAGAGAGACCCTGCGTAGAACCATCATTAGAGAAGGCTCATTCAATGGCCAAGTAAACATACAAGATCTACAACAGGTAGCAGCGAACCGCCAAGCATGGAGAGACAGGACTTCTGCCCTATGCGCCGCCTTAGGCTCAAGAGGAAAGACTAACTAACTAACTATTAGACCCGATATATAGAGACCAATCGGCACTAGAACCGCATTGTGGTCATTATTAAACCGGCGGCCTTCCCTTCCCAAAACAGTTCCCTGTACCCAGTGCAGTTTGGGAGCACGAGTAAATATTAGCTGATTACGTGCCAAAGAAAATGAATGTTTGCACCAAATACAAATCGATAGCGAAAAATGGGAAGTAGGGGTTTGTCACAGTTATGACTTAAAAGGTGTTTAATATGGTAGCAAATTATTATATGTCAAATTAAACGGGGTTGCTTATGGACAATTACTGTATATAAATCAATGGCAGATAGGGACGTCGCTTAAGACGATTAATCATCCCATGGCAATTAATCAGTTAAATATCCTCATTGAACCCAACTACAACCGATAGCCAGCGGACCTGCAAGCAAGCGTCCAGCCACTACACTACCGCCACTTTGCTTGGTTACTGTACATTTGTAAGACCAGGCGCTTTGTGTATGGTTGGGTATGAATTATGTCAATATTCCTTGGTTTTGTGAACAGTGGAAGTATGGTGCTATTTATATGGTTGGGTATGAAATCTATCAATATTCCATGGTTTTGTCAACAGTGGACCTATGTTGTTATGTGCATGGCTCGGTATGAATTCTATCAATATTCCTTGGTTTTGTGAACAGGTGGAACCTATGGTGCTTTTTGTATGATTGGGTACGCATTATATCAATATTTCATGGCTATGCAAATAGGTGGATGCTCATAATTATCATGTGCCATGGATATAAGCGTTGTCATGTTTTGCCATTTGACAGTATAACCAGAGTCGTGGATCAGCTCTGTGTTCTTGTCGCGACCATGCCATGTGGTCAAAACCTCCAGATATTTACTTCGTTGCCATAACCTTGTTCTTTTCCCCTCAATTTTGCCAGTTGTCACCAAAGTCTATAATTTATTTGTCCTCATACAGTGCTCCAAATACATTTGACTGTCTACGTCTAAGTTCTCTAATCAGTTCGCTGATTTCATTTGCCTCTTATGAATCTTACTACATCTTTCAAACATCTTTTCCTGCCTGTCCATGGTTTTCTTGGCATTTTCTTTAGACACCACATTTCCACTACCATTAGATGTTTTTCAGATTGTCTGCTCATCATCCACGTGTCACATCCACACAAGTACAGGTTCTATGTCGCACTTCAGAACTCTTTTTCTCGTTACAGTTGAGATTATACCAAGCTAAGGAACATACGTATTGTTAGGAAGTTTAGCTGGCGTTGTGTATAAGTACACTTCTTCATTCAGTGAGGAGGTGTTATCATTTCGAATAATGCATGGCCACTACAAATTCCAATTGTTATATTTTCTAGTGTGTTCTCTTATCTATAAATGTTACTATAAATGTTACTCTACTTATCTGAGTGTCATATGGTCGAGACAAGAACACGGAGCTTATCCACGACTCTGGTCATCGTGTGAGATGGCGAAACATGACAGATTGCGTTTAACGGCATGGGACATGATGCTGATGATTGCCATAACAGGTTTCTGCTTCGGGGATTGTTTAATAGAATTATATTATTTCAATGGAATTTCAAACATGTAATCACGGAGCCGGCAGGCAGTCATGCTAGCCTCTGAGTTACGGAGACTCCAATATCATGTTTGTTAGGAAGGTTAGTTGCATATCCTTTACAGGACGTAGCAGTCAACTCCAGCATATTTTATCTATTTGTGATTAGTGGACTTGTTTACGTTCAGTAGTTTGCCATTGCTTTCTGAACGACAGGCACTGATAAAATTATATGTAAACCAACGCAATGCGGCATGTTTCCAAATAGCCCGCAGATTTGTTTCAGATACGGGATTACGAATTGCATTTGTAACCCCTTTGCTACAGAGCAGCCATCATGTTTGTTGTAACGAATAAACACAGGACGCGCTCCTTGGTATCAAATATATTCGGTACCAAGCATCAAAAATTAGATTTTTAAGAGTATGCATCTTTCCCATTGCAACATACGCCTGTAAGACCTGGACACTTACTAAACAAGCTGAACAGCACATACATGCCTTTGAATATAAATGCTAAAGAAGGGTTCTAAGAATATCTTGGATAAAGAAAAGAACACATGCATCCATAACTCAAGAGCTGAATATTGAAGAAGGTTGGCTATTAAAGACGACTAAAATAAAGAAAATTGAAATATTTTGGTCACATGAAACGTCACGAAAGTTTGGAGAGAACAATGATGGAGGGGTATATGGCTGGGAAGAGAGGAAGAGAAATGCCAAAGAGAAGATGAGTGCAGGATGTGGCTGATGATCTCCACATGGGTGTATCGGAAGTGGGATATTTTGCTTATGATCGAAAGGTGTTCCGGAAGATTGGTATGGGAGCGAGGTTCTGCAAAGAACATGCTACTGAACGAATGAATGAATGAACCAAGCATCACACCTTGCGTTCATCATTAAAATAATTAGGAGACCCACAATAATATTATAATAACTAAATGCAGTGTCACCGTGTTGAAACAGGTTATACAAATTACAACAACAACACAAAAAAGCACCACTGAAAGGAAGAACCGAAAATGAAAAACAATCGTTGACATGCAAAAATGAATCAGAAATCATTACACGAAAAAAATTAAACAAAGCAACGTGACTAATTAACAACACCAATAATGACCAAATGAAAAAAAAAATATATATGGTTAAAATGTGTGTGTTTTGTCATCATTGCATAGTGTGTTCTTTCACAATTTGTTATGTTATCAATGCATGTTTGTCGTGAAATAGTTCCATGCCGTGCTGGGGCATTTATTTCTCGATTATAACGGTCATTAGAAAATATTTTATTTAACGATATTTATAAATGAACATTGTGCGCATCCGGAAGTAAAGAACTAGGTCATTATGAAAAAAAAAAACAATGGCGGTGCCATGCAATGTTTACAGTAGAATGAGGGTTTCTACGTGTGACAATACGATTACTGGTTGCTCAGCATCATTGCATACACATAGTAAAACAAAAACAAATGAAACAAAACGAACTAATCAGACGCTTAAAATTAGTCGCATATCCTTTACAGGACGTCGCAGACAACCCCAACATGTTGCTATTTGTGATTTCTTGGCAATTGTCTATCATTGTATTCTGAAAGACCGACAGCCGTACCATTGTATGGAAATCAGTGTGGTCTGCTGCCAAATTGCCCGCAATGGTGTTTGGAACGCGGTATACGAGATTATGAGTTGCCTTCGTAAGCCCTTCCCCACAGAGCCAGCTAAACATACGGCAAGAAGCCAAGAATTAAATATCTCTCCTATTTAACAAATAACAGTATAAACTTTACACAGAGGTCGTGTAAACAAACGGTAGTTCCTCCCCTTATTCTTGTGCCCTAACCGCTTTTGTTCGTGAAGCGTCACAGAGAAGAGGAAGATGAAATTTTACGTTTTTCGCTCGTCTATGTTGCATGCGCGGATGTTATATTTTTTGTTTTTATTTTTGATTATCAACGTATCCCCGTATCATCTACACTAACATGTCCGCTAACAACAATACAGCATAAATGTGAGTGAATGAGCAGCTTAGAGAGTCGAGAGTAAGATAGAGTAGAGCAGAGCTAGAGAGTGAGAGTGAGTGAGAGGTGAGAGTTAAGCGAGCTTTGAGAGAGCCTAGAGAGTGAGAGTAAGAGAGTGAGAGAGCTAGAGAGTGAGAGTAAGAGAGTGAGAGAGCTAGAGAGTGAGAGTGAGAGAGAGAGAGTAAGAGAGTGAGAGAGCTAGAGAGTGAGAGTAAGAGAGTGAGAGAGCTAGAGAGTGAGAGTAAGAGAGTGAGAGAGCTAGAGAGTGAGAGTGAGAGAGTGAGAGTAAGAGAGTGAGAGAGCTAGAGAGTGAGAGTGAGAGAGTGAGAGTAAGAGAGTGAGAGAGCTAGAGAGTGAGAGTAAGAGAGTGAGAGAGCTAGAGAGTGAGAGTAAGAGAGTGAGAGAGCTAGAGAGTGAGAGTGAGAGAGTGAGAGTAAGAGAGTGAGAGAGCTAGAGAGTGAGAGTAAGAGAGTGAGAGAGCTAGAGAGTGAGAGTAAGAGAGTGAGAGAGTGAGAGAGCTAGAGAGTGAGAGTGAGAGAGTGAGAGTAAGAGAGTGAGAGAGCTAGAGAGTGAGAGTGAGAGAGTGAGAGTAAGAGAGTGAGAGAGCTAGAGAGTGAGAGAGTGAGAGTAAAAGAGTGAGAGAGCTAGAGAGTGAGAGTAAGAGAGTGAGAGAGTGAGAGAGTGAGAGTAAGAGAGTGAGAGAGCTAGAGAGTGAGAGTAAGAGAGTGAGAGAGCTAGAGAGTGAGAGTAAGAGAGTGAGAGAGCTAGAGAGTGAGAGTAAGAGAGTGAGAGAGCTAGAGAGTGAGAGTGAGAGAGTGAGAGAGTGAGAGAGCTAGAGAGTGTGAGTGTGAGAGCTAGAGAGTGAGAGTAAGAGAGTGAGAGAGTGAGAGTAAGAGAGTGAGAGAGTGAGAGTAAGAGAGTGTGAGAGCTAGAGAGTGAGAGTAAGAGAGTAAGAGAGCTAGAGAGTGAGAGTGAGAGAGTGAGAGTAAGAGAGTGAGAGAGCTAGAGAGTGAGAGTGAGAGAGTGAGAGTAAGAGAGTGAGAGAGCTAGAGAGTGAGAGTGAGAGTAAGAGAGTGAGAGAGCTAGAGAGTGAGAGTGAGAGAGTGAGAGTAAGAGAGTGAGAGAGCTAGAGAGTGAGAGTAAGAGAGTGAGAGAGCTAGAGAGTGAGAGTGAGAGAGTGAGAGTAAGAGAGTGAGAGAGCTAGAGAGTGAGAGTAAGAGAGTGAGAGTAAGAGAGTGAGAGAGCTAGAGAGTGAGAGTAAGAGAGTGAGAGAGTGAGAGTAAGAGAGTGAGAGTAAGAGAGTGAGAGTAAGAGAGTGAGAGTAAGAGAGTGAGAGTAAGAGAGTGAGAGTAAGAGAGTGAGAGTAAGAGAGTGAGAGTAAGAGAGTGAGAGTAAGAGAGTGAGAGTAAGAGAGTGAGAGTAAGAGAGTGAGAGTAGAGAGTGAGGAGTAAGAGAGTGAGAGTAAGAGAGGTGAGAGTAAGAGAGAGAGAGTAAGAGAGTGAGAGTAAGAGAGTGAGAGTAAGAGAGTGAGAGTAAGAGAGTGAGAGTAAGAGAGTGAGAGTAAGAGAGTGAGAGAGTGAGAGTAAGAGAGTGAGAGTAAGAGAGTGAGAGAGCCTAGAGGAGTGAGAGTAAGAGACGGTGAGAGAGCTAGAGAGTGAGAGTGAGAGAGTGAGAGTAAGAGAGTGAGAGTAAGAGAGTGAGAGTAAGAGAGTGAGAGGAAGAGAGTGAGAGTAAGAGAGTGAGAGTAAGAGAGTGAGAGAGTGAGAGTAAGAGAGTGAGAGTAAGAGAGTGAGAGTAAGAGAGTGAGAGTAAGAGAGTGAGAGTAAGAGAGTGAGAGTAAGAGAGTGAGAGTAAGAGAGTGAGAGTAAGAGAGTGAGAGTAAGAGAGTGAGAGTAAGAGAGTGAGAGTAGAGAGTGAGAGTAAGAGAGTGAGAGAGTGAGAGTAAGAGAGTGAGAGTAAGAGAGTGAGAGAGCTAGAGAGTGAGAGTGAGAGAGTGAGAGTAAGAGAGTGAGAGTAAGAGAGTGAGAGAGCTAGAGAGTGAGAGTAAGAGAGTGAGAGAGCTAGAGAGTGAGAGTAAGAGAGTGAGAGAGCTAGAGAGTGAGAGTAAGAGAGTGAGAGAGCTAGAGAGTGAGAGTGAGAGAGTGAGAGAGCTAGAGAGTGAGAGTGAGAGAGTGAGAGTAAGAGAGTGAGAGTAAGAGAGTGAGAGTAAGAGAGTGAGAGTAAGAGAGTGAGAGTAAGAGAGTGAGAGTAAGAGAGTGAGAGTAAGAGAGTGAGAGTAAGAGAGTGAGAGTAAGAGAGTGAGAGAGTGAGAGTAAGAGAGTGAGAGTAAGAGAGTGAGAGAGCTAGAGAGTGAGAGTGAGAGAGTGAGAGTAAGAGAGTGAGAGAGCTAGAGAGTGAGAGTAAGAGAGTGAGAGAGCTAGAGAGTGAGAGTAAGAGAGTGAGAGAGCTAGAGAGTGAGAGTGAGAGAGTGAGAGAGCTAGAGAGTGAGAGTGAGAGAGTGAGAGTAAGAGAGTGAGAGAGCTAGAGAGTGAGAGTAAGAGAGTGAGAGAGCTAGAGAGTGAGAGTGAGAGAGTGAGAGTAAGAGAGTGAGAGAGCTAGAGAGTGAGAGTGAGAGAGTGAGAGTAAGAGAGTGAGAGAGCTAGAGAGTGAGAGTGAGAGTAAGAGAGTGAGAGAGCTAGAGAGTGAGAGAGAGAGAGTGAGAGTAAGAGAGTTAGAGAGCTAGAGAGTGAGAGTGAGAGAGTGAGAGTAAGAGAGTGAGAGAGCTAGAGAGTGAGAGTGAGAGAGTGAGAGTAAGAGAGTGAGAGAGCTAGAGAGTGAGAGTGAGAGAGTGAGAGTAAGAGAGTGAGAGAGCTAGAGAGTGAGAGTGAGAGAATGAGAGTAAGAGAGTGAGAGAGCTAGAGAGTGAGAGTAAGAGAGTGAGAGAGTGAGAGTAAGAGAGTGAGAGAGCTAGAGAGTGAGAGTAAGAGAGTGAGAGAGCTAGAGAGTGAGAGTAAGAGAGTGAGAGAGCTAGAGAGTGAGAGTAAGAGAGTGAGAGAGCTAGAGAGTGAGAGTAAGAGAGTGAGAGAGCTAGAGAGTGTGAGTGTGAGAGCTAGAGAGTGAGAGTAAGAGAGTGAGAGAGTGAGAGTAAGAGAGTGAGAGAGTGAGAGTAAGAGAGTGTGAGAGCTAGAGAGTGAGAGTAAGAGAGTAAGAAAGTGAGAGAGTGAGAGTAAGAGAGTAAGAGAGTGAGAGAGTGAGAGAGTGAGAGTAAGAGAGTGTGAGAGCTAGAGAGTGAGAGTAAGAGAGTGAGAGAGCTAGAGAGTGTGAGAGCTAGAGAGTGAGAGTAAGAGAGTGAGAGAGCTAGAGAGTGAGAGTAAGAGAGTGAGAGAGCTAGTGAGTGAGAGAGCTAGAGAGTGAGAGTAAGAGAGTGAGAGTAAGAGAGTGAGAGAGCTAGAGAGTGAGAGTAAGAGAGTGAGAGTAAGAGAGTGAGAGTAAGAGAGTGAGAGAGCTAGAGAGTGAGAGTAAGAGAGTGAGAGTAAGAGAGTGAGAGAGCTAGAGAGTGAGAGTAAGAGAGTGAGAGAGCTAGAGAGTGAGAGTAAGAGAGTGAGAGTAAGAGAGTGAGAGAGCTAGAGAGTGAGAGTAAAAGAGTGAGAGAGCTAGAGAGTGAGAGTAAGAGAGTGAGAGAGCTAGAGAGTGAGAGTAAGAGAGTGAGAGAGCTAGAGAGTGAGAGTAAGAGAGAGAGTGAGAGAGCTAGAGAGTGAGAGTAAGAGAGTGAGAGAGAGCTAGAGAGTGAGAGTAAGAGAGTGAGAGAGCTAGAGAGTGAGAGTAAGAGAGTGAGAGTAAGAGAGAGAGAGCTAGAGAGTGAGAGTAAGAGAGTGAGAGAGCTAGAGAGTGAGAGTAAGAGAGTGAGAGTAAGAGAGTGAGAGAGCTAGAGAGTGAGAGTAAGAGAGTGAGAGAGCTAGATAGTGAGAGAGCTAGAGAGTGAGAGTAAGAGAGTGAGAGAGCTAGAGAGTGAGAGTAAGAGAGTGAGAGAGCTAGAGAGTGAGAGAGCTAGAGAGTGAGAGTAAGAGAGTGAGAGAGCTAGAGAGTGAGAGTAAGAGAGTGAGAGAGCTAGAGAGTGTGAGTGTGAGAGCTAGAGAGTGAGAGTAAGAGAGTGAGAGAGCTAGAGAGTGAGAGTGTGAGAGCTAGAGAGTGAGAGTAAGAGAGTGAGAGAGTGAGAGTGAGAGAGTGAGAGTAAGAGAGTGAGAGAGCTAGAGAGTGAGAGTAAGAGAGTGAGAGAGTGAGAGAGTGAGAGTAAGAGAGTGTGAGAGCTAGAGAGTAAGAGTAAGAGAGTAAGAGAGTGAGAGAGTGAGAGTAAGAGAGTAAGAGAGTGAGAGAGTGAGAGAGTGAGAGTAAGAGAGTGTGAGAGCTAGAGAGTGAGAGTAAGAGAGTAAGAGAGTGAGAGAGTGAGAGTAAGAGAGTGAGAGAGCTAGAGAGTGAGAGTAAGAGAGTGAGAGAGCTAGAGAGTGAGAGTAAGAGAGTGAGAGAGCTAGAGAGTGAGAGTGTGAGAGCTAGAGAGCTAGAGAGTAAGAGAGTGAGAGTGAGAGAGTGAGAGAGTGAGAGAGCTAGAGAGTGAGAGTAAGAGAGTGAGAGAGTGAGAGAGCTAGAGAGTGAGAGTGTGAGAGCTAGAGAGCTAGAGAGTGAGAGTAGAGAGTGAGAGAGTGAGAGTAAGAGAGTGAGAGTAAGAGAGTTAGAGAGTGAGAGAGTGAGAGTAAGAGAGTAAGAGAGTGAGAGAGTGAGAGAGTGAGAGTAAGAGAGTGTGAGAGCTAGAGAGTGAGAGTAAGAGAGTAAGAGAGTGAGAGAGTGAGAGTAAGAGAGTGAGAGAGCTAGAGAGTGAGAGTAAGAGAGTGAGAGAGTGAGAGAGCTAGAGAGCTAGAGAGTGAGAGTAAGAGAGTAAGAGAGTGAGAGAGCTAGAGAGTGAGAGTGTGAGAGCTAGAGAGCTAGAGAGTGAGAGTAAGAGAGTGAGAGAGTGAGAGTAAGAGAGTGAGAGTAAGAGAGTAAGAGAGTGAGAGTAAGAGAGTAAGAGAGTGAGAGAGTGAGAGTAAGAGAGTAAGAGAGTGAGAGAGTGAGAGAGTGAGAGAGTGAGAGTAAGAGAATGTGAGAGCTAGAGAGTGAGAGTAAGAGAGTAAGAGAGTGAGAGAGTGAGAGTAAGAGAGTGAGAGAGCTAGAGAGTGAGAGTAAGAGAGTGAGAGAGCTAGAGAGTGAGAGTGAGAGAGTGAGAGTAAGAGAGTGAGAGAGCTAGAGAGTGAGAGTAAGAGAGTGAGAGAGCTAGAGAGTGAGAGTAAGAGAGTGAGAGAGTGAGAGAGTGAGAGAGTGAGAGAGCTAGAGAGTGAGAGTAAGAGAGTGAGAGAGTAAGAGAGTAAGAGAGTAAGAGAGTGAGAGAGCTAGAGAGTGAGAGTAAGAGAGTGAGAGAGTAAGAGAGTAAGAGAGTAAGAGAGTGAGAGTGAGAGAGTGAGAGAGTGAGAGAGCTAGAGAGTGAGAGTAAGAGAGTGAGAGAGTGAGAGAGCTAGAGAGTGAGAGTGTGAGAGCTAGAGAGCTAGAGAGTGAGAGTAAGAGAGTGAGAGAGTGAGAGTAAGAGAGTGAGAGTAAGAGAGTAAGAGAGTGAGAGTAAGAGAGTAAGAGAGTGAGAGAGTGAGAGTAAGAGAGTGTGAGAGCTAGAGAGTGAGAGTAAGAGAGTAAGAGAGTGAGAGAGTGAGAGTAAGAGAGTGAGAGAGCTAGAGAGTGAGAGTAAGAGAGTGAGAGAGTGAGAGAGCTAGAGAGCTAGAGAGTGAGAGTAAGAGAGTAAGAGAGTGAGAGAGCTAGAGAGTGAGAGTGTGAGAGCTAGAGAGCTAGAGAGTTAGAGTAAGAGAGTGAGAGAGTGAGAGTAAGAGAGTGAGAGAGTGAGAGTAAGAGAGTGAGAGTAAGAGAGTAAGAGAGTGAGAGAGTGAGAGTAAGAGAGTAAGAGAGTGAGAGAGTGAGAGAGTGAGAGTAAGAGAGTGTGAGAGCTAGAGAGTGAGAGTAAGAGTGTAAGAGAGTGAGAGAGTGAGAGTAAGAGAGTGAGAGAGCTAGAGAGTGAGAGTAAGAGAGTGAGAGAGCTAGAGAGTGAGAGTGAGAGAGTGAGAGTAAGAGAGTGAGAGAGCTAGAGAGTGAGAGTAAGAGAGTGAGAGAGCTAGAGAGTGAGAGTAAGAGAGTGAGAGAGCTAGAGAGTGAGAGTAAGAGAGTGAGAGAGCTAGAGAGTGAGAGTAAGAGAGTGAGAGAGCTAGAGAGTGAGAGTAAGAGAGTGAGAGTGAGAGTAAGAGAGTGAGAGAGCTAGAGAGTGAGAGTAAGAGAGTGAGAGTAAGAGAGTGAGAGTAAGAGAGTGAGAGTAAGAGAGTGAGAGTAAGAGAGTGAGAGTAAGAGAGTGAGAGTAAGAGAGTGAGAGTAAGAGAGTGAGAGTAAGAGAGTGAGAGTAAGAGAGTGAGAGAGCTAGAGAGTGAGAGTAAGAGAGTGAGAGAGCTAGAGAGTGAGAGTAAGAGAGTGAGAGAGCTAGAGAGTGAGAGTAAGAGAGTGAGAGAGCTAGAGAGTGAGAGTGTGAGAGCTAGAGAGTGAGAGTAAGAGAGTGAGAGAGTGAGAGTGAGAGAGTGAGAGTAAGAGAGTGAGAGAGCTAGAGAGTGAGAGTAAGAGAGTGAGAGACTGAGAGAGTGAGAGTAAGAGAGTGAGAGAGCTAGAGAGTGAGAGTAAGAGAGTGAGAGAGTGAGAGTGAGAGAGTGAGAGTAAGAGAGTGAGAGAGCTAGAGAGTGAGAGTGAGAGAGTGAGAGAGTGAGAGAGTGAGAGTAAGAGAGTGAGAGAGCTAGAGAGAGAGAGTGAGAGTGAGAGAGTGAGAGAGTGAGAGAGTGAGAGTAAGAGAGTGAGAGTGAGAGAGTGAGAGTGGGAGAGCTAGAGAGTGAGAGTGAGAGAGTGAGAGAGTGAGAGAGTGAGAGAGTGAGAGTAAGAGAGTGAGAGAGCTAGAGAGTGAGAGTAAGAGAGTGAGAGAGTGAGAGTGAGAGAGTGAGAGTAAGAGAGTGAGAGAGCTAGAGAGTGAGAGTAAGAGAGTGAGAGAGTGAGAGAGTGAGAGTAAGAGAGTGAGAGAGCTAGAGAGTGAGAGTAAGAGAGTGAGAGAGCTAGAGAGTGAGAGTAAGAGAGTGAGAGAGCTAGAGAGTGAGAGTAAGAGAGTGAGAGAGCTAGAGAGTGAGAGTGTGAGAGTAAGAGAGTGAGAGAGCTAGAGAGTGAGAGTAAGAGAGTGAGAGAGCTAGAGAGTGAGAGTAAGAGAGTGAGAGAGCTAGAGAGTGAGAGTGTGAGAGCTAGAGAGTGAGAGTAAGAGAGTGAGAGAGTGAGAGAGTGAGAGTAAGAGAGTGTGAGAGCTAGAGAGTGAGAGTGTGAGAGTGAGAGTAAGAGAGTGAGAGTGTGAGAGCTAGAGAGTAAGAGAGTGAGAGTGAGAGTGTGAGAGCTAGAGAGTAAGAGAGTAAGAGAGTGAGAGTGTGAGAGTGTGAGAGCTAGAGAGTGAGAGTGTGAGAGTGTGAGAGCTAGAGAGTGAGAGTGTGAGAGTGTGAGAGCTAGAGAGTGAGAGTGTGAGAGTGAGAGTAAGAGAGTAAGAGAGTGAGAGTGTGAGAGCTAGAGAGTAAGAGAGTGAGAGTGAGAGTGTGAGAGCTAGAGAGTAAGAGAGTAAGAGAGTGAGAGTGTGAGAGCTAGAGAGTAAGAGAGTAAGAGAGTGAGAGTGTGAGAGCTAGAGAGTAAGAGAGTGAGAGTGAGAGAGTGAGAGTAAGAGAGTGAGAGAGCTAGAGAGTGAGAGTGTGAGAGCTAGAGAGTGAGAGTAAGAGAGTGAGAGAGTGAGAGTAAGAGAGTGTGAGAGCTAGAGAGTGAGAGTAAGAGAGTAAGAGAGTGAGAGAGTGAGAGTAAGAGAGTGAGAGAGCTAGAGAGTGAGAGTAAGAGAGTGAGAGAGCTAGAGAGTGAGAGTAAGAGAGTGAGAGAGCTAGAGAGTGAGAGTAAGAGAGTGAGAGAGCTAGAGAGTGAGAGTGAGAGAGCTAGAGAGTGAGAGTGTGAGAGCTAGAGAGTGAGAGTAAGAGAGTGAGAGTGTGAGAGTGTGAGAGCTAGAGAGTAAGAGAGTAAGAGAGTGAGAGTGTGAGAGCTAGAGAGTAAGAGAGTGAGAGTGTGAGAGCTAGAGAGTAAGAGAGTGAGAGTGAGAGAGTGAGAGTAAGAGAGTGAGAGAGCTAGAGAGTGAGAGTAAGAGAGTGAGAGAGCTAGAGAGTGAGAGTGTGAGAGCTAGAGAGTGAGAGAGTGAGAGTAAGAGAATGTGAGAGCTAGAGAGTGAGAGTAAGAGAGTAAGAGAGTGAGAGAGTGAGAGTAAGAGAGTGAGAGAGCTAGAGAGTGAGAGTAAGAGAGTGAGAGAGCTAGAGAGTGAGAGTAAGAGAGTGAGAGAGCTAGAGAGTGAGAGTGTGAGAGCTAGAGAGTGAGAGTAAGAGAGTGAGAGAGCTAGAGAGTGAGAGTAAGGGAGTGAGAGAGCTAGAGAGTGAGAGTAAGAGAGTGAGAGAGCTAGAGAGGGAGAGTAAGAGAGTGAGAGAGCTAGAGAGTGAGAGTGTGAGAGCTAGAGAGTGAGAGTAAGAGAGTGAGAGAGTGAGAGTAAGAGAGTGAGAGTGTGAGAGTGAGAGAGTGAGAGTAAGAGAGTGAGAGAGTGAGAGTAAGAGAGTAAGAGAGTGAGAGTGTGAGAGTGAGAGAGTGAGAGAGTGAGAGAGCTAGAGAGTGAGAGTAAGAGAGTGAGAGAGCTAGAGAGTGAGAGTAAGAGAGTGAGAGAGCTAGAGAGTGAGAGTAAGAGAGTGAGAGAGCTAGAGAGTGAGAGAGCTAGAGAGTGAGAGTAAGAGAGTGAGAGTAAGAGAGTGAGAGAGCTAGAGAGTGAGAGTAAGAGAGTGAGAGTAAGAGAGTGAGAGTAAGAGAGTGAGAGAGCTAGAGAGTGAGAGTAAGAGAGTGAGAGTAAGAGAGTGAGAGAGCTAGAGAGTGAGAGTAAGAGAGTGAGAGAGCTAGAGAGTGAGAGTAAGAGAGTGAGAGTAAGAGAGTGAGAGAGCTAGAGAGTGAGAGTAAAAGAGTGAGAGAGCTAGAGAGTGAGAGTAAGAGAGTGAGAGAGCTAGAGAGTGAGAGTAAGAGAGTGAGAGAGCTAGAGAGTGAGAGAGCTAGAGAGTGAGAGTAAGAGAGTGAGAGTAAGAGAGTGAGAGAGCTAGAGAGTGAGAGTAAGAGAGTGAGAGTAAGAGAGTGAGAGTAAGAGAGTGAGAGAGCTAGAGAGTGAGAGTAAGAGAGTGAGAGTAAGAGAGTGAGAGAGCTAGAGAGTGAGAGTAAGAGAGTGAGAGAGCTAGAGAGTGAGAGTAAGAGAGTGAGAGTAAGAGAGTGAGAGAGCTAGAGAGTGAGAGTAAAAGAGTGAGAGAGCTAGAGAGTGAGAGTAAGAGAGTGAGAGAGCTAGAGAGTGAGAGTAAGAGAGTGAGAGAGCTAGAGAGTGAGAGTAAGAGAGTGAGAGAGCTAGAGAGTGAGAGTAAGAGAGTGAGAGAGCTAGAGAGTGAGAGTAAGAGAGTGAGAGAGCTAGAGAGTGAGAGTAAGAGAGTGAGAGTAAGAGAGAGAGAGCTAGAGAGTGAGAGTAAGAGAGTGAGAGAGCTAGAGAGTGAGAGTAAGAGAGTGAGAGTAAGAGAGTGAGAGAGCTAGAGAGTGAGAGTAAGAGAGTGAGAGAGCTAGATAGTGAGAGAGCTAGAGAGTGAGAGTAAGAGAGTGAGAGAGCTAGAGAGTGAGAGTAAGAGAGTGAGAGAGCTAGAGAGTGAGAGAGCTAGAGAGTGAGAGTAAGAGAGTGAGAGAGCTAGAGAGTGAGAGTAAGAGAGTGAGAGAGCTAGAGAGTGTGAGTGTGAGAGCTAGAGAGTGAGAGTAAGAGAGTGAGAGAGCTAGAGAGTGAGAGTGTGAGAGCTAGAGAGTGAGAGTAAGAGAGTGAGAGAGTGAGAGTGAGAGAGTGAGAGTAAGAGAGTGAGAGAGCTAGAGAGTGAGAGTAAGAGAGTGAGAGAGAGAGAGAGAGTGAGAGTAAGAGAGTGTGAGAGAGCTAGAGAGTAAGAGTAAGAGAGTGAGAGAGTGAGAGAGTGAGAGTAAGAGAGTAAGAGAGAGAGAGTGAGAGAGTGAGAGTAAGAGAGTGTGAGAGCTAGAGAGTGAGAGTAAGAGAGTAAGAGAGTGAGAGAGTGAGAGTAAGAGAGTGAGAGAGCTAGAGAGTGAGAGTAAGAGAGTGAGAGAGCTAGAGAGTGAGAGTAAGAGAGTGAGAGAGCTAGAGAGTGAGAGTGTGAGAGCTAGAGAGCTAGAGAGTAAGAGAGTGAGAGTGAGAGAGTGAGAGAGTGAGAGAGCTAGAGAGTGAGAGTAAGAGAGTGAGAGAGTGAGAGAGCTAGAGAGTGAGAGTGTGAGAGCTAGAGAGCTAGAGAGTGAGAGTAAGAGAGTGAGAGAGTGAGAGTAAGAGAGTGAGAGTAAGAGAGTAAGAGAGTGAGAGAGTGAGAGTAAGAGAGTAAGAGAGTGAGAGAGTGAGAGAGTGAGAGTAAGAGAGTGTGAGAGCTAGAGAGTGAGAGTAAGAGAGTAAGAGAGTGAGAGAGTGAGAGTAAGAGAGTGAGAGAGCTAGAGAGTGAGAGTAAGAGAGTGAGAGAGTGAGAGAGCTAGAGAGCTAGAGAGTGAGAGTAAGAGAGTAAGAGAGTGAGAGAGCTAGAGAGTGAGAGTGTGAGAGCTAGAGAGCTAGAGAGTGAGAGTAAGAGAGTGAGAGAGTGAGAGTAAGAGAGTGAGAGTAAGAGAGTAAGAGAGTGAGAGTAAGAGAGTAAGAGAGTGAGAGAGTGAGAGTAAGAGAGTAAGAGAGTGAGAGAGTGAGAGAGTGAGAGAGTGAGAGTAAGAGAATGTGAGAGCTAGAGAGTGAGAGTAAGAGAGTAAGAGAGTGAGAGAGTGAGAGTAAGAGAGTGAGAGAGCTAGAGAGTGAGAGTAAGAGAGTGAGAGAGCTAGAGAGTGAGAGTGAGAGAGTGAGAGTAAGAGAGTGAGAGAGCTAGAGAGTGAGAGTAAGAGAGTGAGAGAGCTAGAGAGTGAGAGTAAGAGAGTGAGAGAGTGAGAGAGTGAGAGAGTGAGAGAGCTAGAGAGTGAGAGTAAGAGAGTGAGAGAGTAAGAGAGTAAGAGAGTAAGAGAGAGAGAGCTAGAGAGTGAGAGTAAGAGAGTGAGAGAGTAAGAGAGTAAGAGAGTAAGAGAGTGAGAGTGAGAGAGTGAGAGAGCTAGAGAGTGAGAGTAAGAGAGTGAGAGAGTGAGAGAGCTAGAGAGTGAGAGTGTGAGAGCTAGAGAGCTAGAGAGTGAGAGTAAGAGAGTGAGAGAGTGAGAGTAAGAGAGTGAGAGTAAGAGAGTAAGAGAGTGAGAGTAAGAGAGTAAGAGAGTGAGAGAGTGAGAGTAAGAGAGTGTGAGAGCTAGAGAGTGAGAGTAAGAGAGTAAGAGAGTGAGAGAGTGAGAGTAAGAGAGTGAGAGAGCTAGAGAGTGAGAGTAAGAGAGTGAGAGAGTGAGAGAGCTAGAGAGCTAGAGAGTGAGAGTAAGAGAGTAAGAGAGTGAGAGAGCTAGAGAGTGAGAGTGTGAGAGCTAGAGAGCTAGAGAGTTAGAGTAAGAGAGTGAGAGAGTGAGAGTAAGAGAGTGAGAGAGTGAGAGTAAGAGAGTGAGAGTAAGAGAGTAAGAGAGTGAGAGAGTGAGAGTAAGAGAGTAAGAGAGTGAGAGAGTGAGAGAGTGAGAGTAAGAGAGTGTGAGAGCTAGAGAGTGAGAGTAAGAGTGTAAGAGAGTGAGAGAGAGAGTGAGAGTAAGAGAGTGAGAGAGCTAGAGAGTGAGAGTAAGAGAGTGAGAGAGCTAGAGAGTGAGAGTGAGAGAGTGAGAGTAAGAGAGTGAGAGAGCTAGAGAGTGAGAGTAAGAGAGTGAGAGAGCTAGAGAGTGAGAGTAAGAGAGTGAGAGAGCTAGAGAGTGAGAGTAAGAGAGTGAGAGAGCTAGAGAGTGAGAGTAAGAGAGTGAGAGTGAGAGTAAGAGAGTGAGAGAGCTAGAGAGTGAGAGTAAGAGAGTGAGAGTAAGAGAGTGAGAGTAAGAGAGTGAGAGTAGGAGAGTGAGAGTAAGAGAGTGAGAGTAAGAGAGTGAGAGTAAGAGAGTGAGAGTAAGAGAGTGAGAGTAAGAGAGTGAGAGTAAGAGAGTGAGAGAGCTAGAGAGTGAGAGTAAGAGAGTGAGAGAGCTAGAGAGTGAGAGTAAGAGAGTGAGAGAGCTAGAGAGTGAGAGTAAGAGAGTGAGAGAGCTAGAGAGTGAGAGTGTGAGAGCTAGAGAGTGAGAGTAAGAGAGTGAGAGAGTGAGAGTGAGAGAGTGAGAGTAAGAGAGTGAGAGAGCTAGAGAGTGAGAGAGAGAGTGAGAGACTGAGAGAGTGAGAGTAAGAGAGTGAGAGAGCTAGAGAGTGAGAGTAAGAGAGTGAGAGAGTGAGAGTGAGAGAGTGAGAGTAAGAGAGTGAGAGAGCTAGAGAGTGAGAGTGAGAGAGTGAGAGAGTGAGAGAGTGAGAGTAAGAGAGTGAGAGAGCTAGAGAGAGAGAGTGAGAGTGAGAGAGTGAGAGAGTGAGAGAGTGAGAGTAAGAGAGTGAGAGTGAGAGAGTGAGAGTGGGAGAGCTAGAGAGTGAGAGTGAGAGAGTGAGAGAGTGAGAGAGTGAGAGAGTGAGAGTAAGAGAGTGAGAGAGCTAGAGAGTGAGAGTAAGAGACAGAGAGTGAGAGTGAGAGAGTGAGAGTAAGAGAGTGAGAGAGCTAGAGAGTGAGAGTAAGAGAGTGAGAGAGTGAGAGAGTGAGAGTAAGAGAGTGAGAGAGCTAGAGAGTGAGAGTAAGAGAGTGAGAGAGCTAGAGAGTGAGAGTAAGAGAGTGAGAGAGCTAGAGAGTGAGAGTAAGAGAGTGAGAGAGCTAGAGAGTGAGAGTGTGAGAGTAAGAGAGTGAGAGAGCTAGAGAGTGAGAGTAAGAGAGTGAGAGAGCTAGAGAGTGAGAGTAAGAGAGTGAGAGAGCTAGAGAGTGAGAGTGTGAGAGCTAGAGAGTGAGAGTAAGAGAGTGAGAGAGTGAGAGAGTGAGAGTAAGAGAGTGTGAGAGCTAGAGAGTGAGAGTGTGAGAGTGAGAGTAAGAGAGTGAGAGTGTGAGAGCTAGAGAGTAAGAGAGTGAGAGTGAGAGTGTGAGAGTAGAGAGTAAGAGAGTGAGAGAGAGAGTGAGAGTGTGAGAGTGTGAGAGCTAGAGAGTGAGAGTGTGAGAGTGTGAGAGCTAGAGAGTGAGAGTGTGAGAGTGTGAGAGCTAGAGAGTGAGAGTGTGAGAGTGAGAGTAAGAGAGTAAGAGAGTGAGAGTGTGAGAGCTAGAGAGTAAGAGAGTGAGAGTGAGAGTGTGAGAGCTAGAGAGTAAGAGAGTAAGAGAGTGAGAGTGTGAGAGCTAGAGAGTAAGAGAGTAAGAGAGTGAGAGTGTGAGAGCTAGAGAGTAAGAGAGTGAGAGTGAGAGAGTGAGAGTAAGAGAGTGAGAGAGCTAGAGAGTGAGAGTGTGAGAGCTAGAGAGTGAGAGTAAGAGAGTGAGAGAGTGAGAGTAAGAGAGTGTGAGAGCTAGAGAGTGAGAGTAAGAGAGTAAGAGAGTGAGAGAGAGAGTAAGAGAGTGAGAGAGCTAAAGAGTGAGAGTAAGAGAGTGAGAGAGCTAGAGAGTGAGAGTAAGAGAGTGAGAGAGCTAGAGAGTGAGAGTAAGAGAGTGAGAGAGCTAGAGAGTGAGAGTGAGAGAGCTAGAGAGTGAGAGTGTGAGAGCTAGAGAGTGAGAGTAAGAGAGTGAGAGTGTGAGAGTGTGAGAGCTAGAGAGTAAGAGAGTAAGAGAGTGAGAGTGTGAGAGCTAGAGAGTAAGAAAGTGAGAGTGTGAGAGCTAGAGAGTAAGAGAGTGAGAGTGAGAGAGTGAGAGTAAGAGAGTGAGAGAGCTAGAGAGTGAGAGTAAGAGAGTGAGAGAGCTAGAGAGTGAGAGTGTGAGAGCTAGAGAGTGAGAGTAAGAGAGTGAGAGAGTGAGAGTAAGAGAATGTGAGAGCTAGAGAGTGAGAGTAAGAGAGTAAGAGAGTGAGAGAGTGAGAGTAAGAGAGTGAGAGAGCTAGAGAGTGAGAGTAAGAGAGTGAGAGAGCTAGAGAGTGAGAGTAAGAGAGTGAGAGAGCTAGAGAGTGAGAGTGTGAGAGCTAGAGAGTGAGAGTAAGAGAGTGAGAGAGCTAGAGAGTGAGAGTAAGGAGTGAGAGAGCTAGAGAGTGAGAGTAAGAGAGTGAGAGAGCTAGAGAGGAGAGTAAGAGAGTGAGAGAGTAGAGAGTGAGAGTGTGAGAGCTAGAGAGTGAGAGTAAGAGAGTGAGAGAGTGAGAGTAAGAGAGTGAGAGTGTGAGAGTGAGAGAGTGAGAGTAAGAGAGTGAGAGAGTGAGAGTAAGAGAGTAAGAGAGTGAGAGTGTGAGAGTGAGAGAGTGAGAGAGTGAGAGAGTGAGAGAGCTAGAGAGTGAGAGTAAGAGAGTGAGAGAGCTAGAGAGTGAGAGTAAGAGAGTGAGAGAGCTAGAGAGTGAGAGTGAGAGAGCTAGAGAGTGAGAGTGTGAGAGCTAGAGAGTGAGAGTAAGAGAGTGAGAGTGTGAGAGTGTGAGAGCTAGAGAGTAAGAGAGTAAGAGAGTGAGAGTGTGAGAGCTAGAGAGTAAGAGAATAAGAGAGTGAGAGTGAAAGAGCTAGAGAGTGAGAGTGTGAGAGCTAGAGAGTGAGAGTAAGAGAGTGAGAGTGTGAGAGTGTGAGAGCTAGAGAGTAAGAGAGTAAGAGAGTGAGAGTGTGAGAGCTAGAGAGTAAGAGAATAAGAGAGTGAGAGTGTGAGAGCTAGAGAGTAAGAGAGTGAGAGTGAGAGAGTGAGAGTAAGAGAGTGAGAGAGCTAGAGAGTGAGAGTGTGAGAGCTAGAGAGTGAGAGTAAGAGAGTGAGAGAGCTAGAGAGTGAGAGTAAGAGAGTGAGAGAGCTAGAGAGTGAGAGTAAGAGAGTGAGAGAGCTAGAGAGTGAGAGTAAGAGAGTGAGAGAGCTAGAGAGTGAGAGTAAGAGAGTGAGAGAGCTAGAGAGTGAGAGTAAGAGAGTGAGAGTAAGAGAGAGAGAGCTAGAGAGTGAGAGTAAGAGAGTGAGAGAGCTAGAGAGTGAGAGTAAGAGAGTGAGAGTAAGAGAGTGAGAGAGCTAGAGAGTGAGAGTAAGAGAGTTGGAGAGCTAAGATAGTGAGAGAGCTAGAGAGTGAGAGTAAGAGAGTGAGAGAGCTAGAGAGTGAGAGTAAGAGAGTGAGAGAGCTAGAGAGTGAGAGAGCTAGAGAAGTGAGAGTAAAGAGTGAGAGAGGCTAGAGAGTGAGAGTAAGAGAGTGAGAGAGCTAGAGTAGTGAGTGTAGAGAGCTAGAGATGAGAGTAGAGAGAGTGAGAGAGCTAGAGAGTGAGATTGTTGAGAGCTAGAGGAGTGAGAGTAAGAGAGTGAGAGAGTGAGAGTGAGAGTGAGAGTAAGAGAGTGAGAGTAGCTAGAGAGTGAGAGTAAGAGAGTGAGAGAGATGAGAGAGTGAGAGTAAGAGAGGGTGAGAGCTAGAGAGTAGAGAGGAGAGTGAGAGTAGAGAGTAAGAGAGTGAGAGAGTGAGAGTAAGAGAGTAAGAGAGTGAAGAGGAGTGAGAGAGGTGGAGAGTAAGAGAGTGTGAGAGCTAGAGAGTGAGAGTAAGAGAGTAAGAGAGTGAGAGAGTGAGAGTAAGAGAGTGAGAGAGCTAGAGAGTGAGAGTAAGAGAGTGAGAGAGCTAGAGAGTGAGAGTAAGAGAGTGAGAGAGCTAGAGAGTGAGAGTGTGAGAGCTAGAGAGCTAGAGAGTAAGAGAGTGAGAGTGAGAGAGTGAGAGAGTGAGAGAGCTAGAGAGTGAGAGTAAGAGAGTGAGAGAGTGAGAGAGCTAGAGAGTGAGAGTGTGAGAGCTAGAGAGCTAGAGAGTGAGAGTAAGAGAGTGAGAGAGTGAGAGTAAGAGAGTGAGAGTAAGAGAGTAAGAGAGTGAGAGAGTGAGAGTAGAGAGTAAGAGAGTGAGAGAGTGAGAGAGTGAGAGTAAGAGAGTGTGAGAGCTAGAGAGTGAGAGTAAGAGAGTAAGAGAGTGAGAGAGTGAGAGTAAGAGAGTGAGAGAGCTAGAGAGTGAGAGTAAGAGAGTGAGAGAGTGAGAGAGCTAGAGAGCTAGAGAGTGAGAGTAAGAGAGTAAGAGAGTGAGAGAGCTAGAGAGTGAGAGTGTGAGAGCTAGAGAGCTAGAGAGTGAGAGTAAGAGAGTGAGAGAGTGAGAGTAAGAGAGTGAGAGTAAGAGAGTAAGAGAGTGAGAGTAAGAGAGTAAGAGAGTGAGAGAGTGAGAGTAAGAGAGTAAGAGAGTGAGAGAGTGAGAGAGTGAGAGAGTGAGAGTAAGAGAATGTGAGAGCTAGAGAGTGAGAGTAAGAGTGTAAGAGAGTGAGAGAGTGAGAGTAAGAGAGTGAGAGAGCTAGAGAGTGAGAGTAAGAGAGTGAGAGAGCTAGAGAGTGAGAGTGAGAGAGTGAGAGTAAGAGAGTGAGAGAGCTAGAGAGTGAGAGTAAGAGAGTGAGAGAGCTAGAGAGTGAGAGTAAGAGAGTGAGAGAGTGAGAGAGTGAGAGAGTGAGAGAGCTAGAGAGTGAGAGTAAGAGAGTGAGAGAGTAAGAGAGTAAGAGAGTAAGAGAGTGAGAGAGCTAGAGAGTGAGAGTAAGAGACGTGAGAGAGTAATGAGTAGAGAGTAATGAGAGTAAGAGAGTAGAGAGTGAGAGAGTGAGAGAGCTAGAGAGTGAGAGTAAGAGAGTGAGAGAGTGAGAGAGCTAGAGAGAGAGAGTGTGAGAGCTAGAGAGCTAGAGAGTGAGAGTAGAGAGTGAGAGAGTGAGAGTAAGAGAGTCGAGAGTAAGAGAGTAAGAGAGTGAGAGTAAAGAGAGTAAGAGAGTGAGAGAGTGAGAGTAAGAGAGTGTGAGAGCTAGAGAGTGAGAGTAAGAGAGTAAGAGAGTGAGAGAGTGAAGTAAGAGAGTGAGAGAGCTAGAGAGTGAGAGTAGAGTAGAGTGAGAGAGTAGAGAGGCTAGAGAGCTAGAGAGTGAGAGTAAGAGAGTAAGAGAGCTGAGAGAGCTAGAGAGTAGAGTGTGAGAGCTAGAGAGCTAGAGAGTTAGAGTAAGAGAGTGAGAGAGTGAGAGTAAGAGAGTGAGAGAGTGAGAGTAAGAGAGTGAGAGTAAGAGAGTAGAGAGTGAGAGGTGAGAGTAGAGAGTAAGAGAGTGAGAGAGAGTGAGAGAGTGAGAGTAATAGAGTGTGAGAGCTATGAGAGTGAGAGTAAGAGTGTAAGAGAGTGAGAGAGTGAGAGTAGAGAGTGAGAGAGCTAGAGAGTGAGAGTAAGAGAGTGAGAGAGCTTAGAGAGTGAGAGTGAGGAGTAGTGAGAGTAAAGAGATGTGAGAGAGCTAGAGAGTGAGAGTACGAGAGTGAGAGAGACTAGAGGGAGACGTAAGAGAGTGAGAGAGCTAGGAGTGAGAGTAGGAGTAGACTAGAGAGTGAGAGAGGTAGAGAGTGAGAGTGAGAGAGCTAGTGAGAGTGAGAGTAAGAGAGTGAGAGAGCTAGAGAGTGAGAGTAAGAGAGTAGAGAGTAAGAGAGTGAGAGTAAGAGAGTGAGAGTAGAGAGTGAGAGTAAGAGAGTGAGAGTAAGAGAGTGAGTAGTAGAGTCAGAGTAGGAGAGTAGAGAGTAGTGAGAGTAAGAGAGTGAGAGTAAGAGATGTGAGAGAGCTAGAGAGTGATGAGTAAGAGAGTGAGAGAGCTAGAGAGTGAGAGTAAGAGAGTGGAGAGAGCTAGAGAGTGAGAGTAAGAGAGGTGAGAGAGCTAGAGAGTGAGAGTGTGAGAGCTAGAGAGTGAGAGTAAGAGAGTGAGAGATGTGAGAGTGAGAGAGTGAGAGTAAGAGAGTGAGAGAGCTAGAGAGTGAGAGTAAGAGAGTGAGAGACTGAGAGAGTGAGAGTCAAGAGAGTGAGAGAGCTAGAGAGTGAGAGTAAGAGAGTGAGAGAGTGAGAGTGAGAGAGTGAGAGTAAGAGAGTGAGAGAGCTAGAGAGTGAGAGTGAGAGAGTGAGAGAGTGAGAGAGAGAGAGTGAGAGAGTGAGAGAGCTAGAGGGAGAGAGAGAGAGAGAGAGAGTGAGAGAGTGAGAGAGTGAGAGTAAGAGAGTGAGAGTGAGAGAGTGAGAGTGGGAGAGCTAGAGAGTGAGAGTGAGAGAGTGAGAGAGTGAGAGAGTGAGAGAGTGAGAGTAAGAGAGTGAGAGAGCTAGAGAGTGAGAGTAAGAGACTGAGAGAGTGAGAGTGAGAGAGTGAGAGTAAGAGAGTGAGAGAGCTAGAGAGTGAGAGTAAGAGAGTGAGGAGTGAGAGAGTGAGAGTAAGAGAGTGAGAGAGCTAGAGAGTGAGAGTAAGAGAGTGAGAGAGCTAGAGAGTGAGAGTAAGAGAGTGAGAGAGCTAGAGAGTGAGAGTAGAGAGTGAGAGAGCTAGAGAGTGAGAGTGTGAGAGTAGAGAGTGAGAGAGCTAGAGAGTGAGAGTAAGAGAGTGAGAGAGCTAGAGAGTGAGAGTAAGAGAGTGAGAGAGCTAGAGAGTGAGAGTGTGAGAGCTAGAGAGTGAGAGTAAGAGAGTGAGAGAGTGAGAGAGTGAGAGTAAGAGAGTGTGAGAGCTAGAGAGTGAGAGTGTGAGAGTGAGAGTAAGAGAGTGAGAGTGTGAGAGCTAGAGAGTAAGAGAGTGAGAGTGAGAGTGTGAGAGCTAGAGAGTAAGAGAGTAAGAGAGTGAGAGTGTGAGAGTGTGAGAGCTAGAGAGTGAGAGTGTGAGAGTGTGAGAGCTAGAGAGTGAGAGTGTGAGAGTGTGAGAGCTAGAGAGTGAGAGTGTGAGAGTGAGAGTAAGAGAGTAAGAGAGTGAGAGTGTGAGAGCTAGAGAGTAAGAGAGTGAGAGTGAGAGTGTGAGAGCTAGAGAGTAAGAGGAGTAAGAGAGTGAGAGTGTGAGAGCTAGAGAGTAAGAGAGTAAGAGAGTGAGAGTGTGAGAGCTAGAGAGTAAGAGAGTGAGAGTGAGAGAGTGAGAGTAAGAGAGTGAGAGAGCTAGAGAGTGAGAGTGTGAGAGCTAGAGAGTGAGAGTAAGAGAGTGAGAGAGTGAGAGTAAGAGAGTGTGAGAGCTAGAGAGTGAGAGTAAGAGAGTAAGAGAGTGAGAGAGTGAGAGTAAGAGAGTGAGAGAGCTAGAGAGTGAGAGTAAGAGAGTGAGAGAGCTAGAGAGTGAGAGTAAGAGAGTGAGAGAGCTAGAGAGTGAGAGTAAGAGAGTGAGAGAGCTAGAGAGTGAGGTGAGAGAGCTAGAGAGTGAGAGTGTGAGAGCTAGAGAGTGAGGAGTAAGAGAGTGAGAGTGTGAGAGTGTGAGAGCTAGAGAGTAAGAGAGTGAGAGTGTGAGAGCTAGAGAGTAAGAGAGTGAGAGTGTGAGAGCTAGAGAGTAAGAGAGTGAGAGTGAGAGAGTGAGAGTAAGAGAGTGAGAGAGCTAGAGAGTGAGAGTTAAGAGAGTGAGAGAGCTAGAGAGTGAGAGGTGAGAGCTAGAGAGTGAGAGTAAGAGAGTGAGAGAGTGAGAGTAAGAGAATGTGAGAGCTAGAGAGTGAGAGTAAGAGAGTAAGAGAGTGAGAGAGTGAGAGTAAGAGAGTGAGAGAGCTAGAGAGTGAGAGTAAGAGAGTGAGAGAGCTAGAGAGTGAGAGTAAGAGAGTGAGAGAGCTAGAGAGTGAGAGTGTGAGAGCTAGAGAGTGAGAGTAAGAGAGTGAGAGAGCTAGAGAGTGAGAGTAAGGGAGTGAGAGAGCTAGAGAGTGAGAGTAAGAGAGTGAGAGAGCTAGAGAGTGAGAGTAAGAGAGTGAGAGAGTGAGAGTAAGAGAGTGAGAGAGCTAGAGAGTGAGAGTAAGAGAGTGAGAGAGCTAGAGAGTGAGAGTGTGAGAGCTAGAGAGTGAGAGTAAGAGAGTGAGAGAGTGAGAGTAAGAGAGTGAGAGTGTGAGAGTGAGAGAGTGAGAGTAAGAGAGTGAGAGAGTGAGAGTAAGAGAGTAAGAGAGTGAGAGTGTGAGAGTGAGAGAGTGAGAGAGTGAGAGAGTGAGAGAGCTAGAGAGTGAGAGTAAGAGAGTGAGAGAGCTAGAGAGTGAGAGTAAGAGAGTGAGAGAGCTAGAGAGTGAGAGTGAGAGAGCTAGAGAGTGAGAGGTGAGAGCTAGAGAGTGAGAGTAAGGAGGAGAGTGTGAGAGTGTGAGAGCTAGAGAGTAAGAGAGTAAGAGAGTGAGAGTGTGAGAGCTAGAGAGTAAGAGAATAAAGAGAGTGAGAGTGAAAGAGCTAGAGAGTGAGAGTGTGAGAGCTAGAGAGTGAGAGTAAGAGAGTGAGAGTGTGAGAGTGTGAGAGCTAGAGAGTAAGAGAGTAAGAGAGTGAGAGGTGAGAGCTAGAGAGTATAGAGAAAGAGAGTGAGAGTGTGAGAGCTAGAGAGTAAGAGAGTGAGAGTGAGAGAGTGAGAGTAAGAGAGTGAGAGATAGAGAGTGAGAGTGTGAGAGCTAGAGAGGAGAGTAAGAGAGTGAGAGAGTGAGAGTAAGAGAGTGTGAGAGCTAGAGAGTGAGAGTAAGAGAGTAAGAGAGTGAGAGAGTGAGAGTAAGAGAGTGAGAGAGCTAGAGAGTGAGAGTAAGAGAGTTGTGACGAGTTCACCTTGGGTAGCGAGAGTGAACCACACCCTAGGTGTCTCTGGCACTCCCGTGTATTCTAGCCCCAGGGGTTGGATGAGCAGATACACCTTTTTCCTCTGTGGTTGATCTCATATTAGTTAATTACGTCTACAAGCCCCTCCAGATTCTAGACCCCCACTAACTACCTACACCTGTGGACCAATGAACACTGAGGCATCGTCCGAGACCACACTCAATCATTATACAAAGAGCAAGTCAACTTACATAAAGTTTATTCTACCCTTGAGAATATAGAACTGAAATGAACATCCTGATAGAAGAATCTATTTACACAAATAGAAGATAGAGTAGAGATAGACTCAGAGATGTAGGTATCTTCATCGAGTTGAGAAGTAGATTGGATGCAGATGTCCCGTCCAGTCGGTCCGCCACTCACCCGGCTTCCTTCCAGTGAGATGACTAGAACCTTGGAGACCACTCTGTCTCCAGAGCGTGGATCCACAACACTAGAGTCACTGCTGAACCACACTTCACTGGACCAACTGCATCTCTATCACTCCCACGGAGTCACTGTTAATACACTTCTCGAACAATACCAGTTGGGAGACAATCCGCCTGGAATTGCTCCAAGTATTAGTCACTTCGATGAACTTAAACACTGACCAAGCTAATGGTCTATCAATCAGAACACAGTCTTACTGCAGAACCGCTATGGTATTGACCAATTTAATGGTCCCTTTTCACAGCACCGGAACATGAATGGAAAAGTGTCACAGACCAATTCAATGGTCTCCTACAGTCACACTGCTTGTAGAATCAGATATGGCTACTAAAATGTTACTGAGTTCTTGGATAACACAGTTGATAATCTTGATACTGCAACAGTACATTAATAGAATCAGACATCTATTTCACAGCAACAATTCAGGTTGGACTATAATCCCATAGTCCCTTCCACCGGGTTACCTTGACACATGTCACTAACTGGTGAAGTTCTTCTCAAGACCTGCCACTAGAGCTGTCCAAAGAACCATTCAAGTGTCTGAAGATCAGTTACTTCTGCGTTTAGGCAGAACCCCCGTCAACTAGACGGACCGGCGTTCCCTGTCGTTGAGCATGATTACTCAACATGCTGAACTGTTCATCACAAAACAGAGTGTCGTCTATTTATCAGAACAATCACAAACCAACACTTCTCACACGGGCACCTTCAGGGTGGTTGTATGTCTTGAGGCAACCTTCACTCATGGTGAATCAATATTGGGTACCTGATGTGGTTGAGTCTGGCGTGATAAGTAAAGAACTGAACCCTTCGCTCTGTCACACGAAGTGGTTTCCTGCCAACAACATTATAGTTGACTGGTTCCTCAACAGGCAAACTCCTGAAAAGGAAGAGCGACCGGTGAGAGTATACTGGCCCAAACATAAGTCCACATGCATCCTACCAATAACTACTCAACTCTCAGTCATGCTACTTAGTTATGCATATAACTAAAGCATTATCTCTATATGGAGAGTAGTATAGCATGGGTTTGCAAATGTCAGCTGGCCTCACAGAACAGCCCGTCAAACAGAGCAAGAAATCAGAATGACGAGTCTGATCTTTGGTCTCACCTCTCCCTAATCATCTACCAGTCGTCGCTAACGTCAGTAGTGATACAAGGCTGTTATTATAGTTCTAAGTTAATCGAACTAAACATAGGTAAAGAGTCCCTAGACTCGGTCCTAACATCATCAATGTACATTAAGAAACATAAGCTGGATCAATATCCCATCCCTCGGGATATAGGAATAGGACATGATCACATCCACTATGTACACAAGCCTGTTTGCTGGTGGGACCACCTGCCCCTGCCCTAGCAAACTCTTCTTATCAGACTCTGCCTTAGAGTCAAGAAGCCTTCTTGAGAATACATGTTCCCCACATGTTCCAAGGGTAATCTTCCAGTTCTGTCCTCCCCAAGTGGGTTAGCCTTGGCATGGATGGAACTTCATCGTTGGCTTGGCCTACCAACACATACTTTCATAACTTGCTTTCACATCCCCCATATTCTATATTTCCCCAGTCTCATGCAGCCTCCTTGCATCCTTCCATACTTCCAGCACCTGAGCATTCACTCGCACTAGCGCCAGTACGAAAGAGACAGGATAGCTGAGACAAGATTTCAGAACGCACATTTATATCGCGACGGCACGCAGTGTTATCTCGCGACGACCTATTCGGCGTTCGGACTTACTCCAGGAAGTATCACATGCCATGATCTAATATATATGCACACAATGTCCCATCATATATATATATATATAAATATAGCACCAAAGCAACTTACCTTGACACAGAAATCCGCTGTTCCACACAATGAATTCACTATTAAGTTATTACACCATAGTTACATCATTCCTGGTGGCACAGAACTAAGTTCTTCCTTTACTTAGTAACTAAGCACAATTTTGTCTGAAACTCCACCTACCAACTTACCTGGTTTTCTAACCGTTCTTCGGGCTTCAGCAACTGACTGAACTAATCTAGGTTTCCATCCGGCACAAGTAACTAGGTTTTATTCTAACACAGCAACCTAATAGATGTAACGATTGTCAAAATATGGTACACATATTTGGAACCCAAATCGCCTACATCACAATACGGCGTTTCTAACAGCTGTTTCGCGAGCACACGGTAAACAAACACGATTCGCCATCAACTGCGTTATCGATCGGTTTGCTAATTAGTATGCAAGGACATCCGCATAGGTAATGAGGTTAGAACAATGGCGTGTGGAACACACGTACAAAGTTAAATGATTTAAACAATTATCTACCTGTATTGGACAACCAGACCTCCAGACAGCTCCGAACTGTTTCAAGGGCTTCTCAGCTTCCTTGATCTACAGTCAGCCGAATAATGGTTGAGGGAGAGACGCACACAAAATCGGCTCACATTCAGGCCTGCGTCTATTCTGTGGCAACGACAGTAAGTGAATGACTGATTTAGCCACATTCCCGCTTCGTGCCAACTCAATGCGCACTAGAAGCGAGTGCTTCTCGAGAAAAGATACTTTCTCGGGAAAACCGTCATTCCCCGCCTAGAGTTTCTAGATCTCTCTGCACGAGAATTTAGAGCGATACCCAGCATCACGGGTTACTCGAATTTCGGTGTTTCGAGAATATTCTAGATCGTAAGTCCTTCATCGGCTTCCCTCAGTCTATTCTTAGCTGGGAAAGTCCCCGATGACGCGCCAAAATAGTGCGGGATCTTGACGACGCAAGACAGATAATCGCGTTTTGTCACATAGGCCCCCACTTTAAGAGGATCGACCCCGTCGTTCCACTTCTACGCAGAAGCTGTCTATGTCGTTCGTTCTTTCTTCTTAGAGACCGGATGGCGGGTGAGGAAGTCTAACCCGTCAATATTGTATAGAATACTTTTACCACATTAGGTGGGGTGACAAGCTATTCAGTATCACGGGTGATCAACGCCTACTCCGCTACTGCGATCGGGCATCTCGCAGTGTCTTGCGGAACAGAGCTCCCGTCTCGATCTGATTTAACGATCGTTCCTGCCAGAGTTTACTGGACTTCTGCAACTCCAGCTTCCCCTTTCGAGGACCCAGCTGGATTGCAGTCGGTCGGATTGAGGGACCAAGGGTCTGTGTCCGTTCTGACACAACCCACCTCTTCCGACCACGGTTCTCAGTGTAGCTAGCACTGCGGGTGTTCCTTTGGCCGGTCATGTTCCCCCGAGCACCGGGCTGAACCGAAGAAGGTACCTGCACATACATATAGGACTGCCTATGGTGTGACAGGCTTTCCGCTACCTGACCTGAACCCCGAACCGTTCTTTCAGCGAATCTCTGCGCCCTTGGGCTGGTAGACTTATCATCGGGTTTCCCCTCATAGCGCATGAGGAGACTGGAATGGAAAGTAGTATACTTTCCCAGGAACACCACTCCATAGTGCTTGTGGAGCCCCACTTTATCCACTAGGAATGGGCCCTGCCACCCGATTTCGAATTCGTTCCCCTCGATTGGGAGGAGTACTAGAACTCGGTCTCCAACCTCTAAGGATATCTTCGTCTTCGTCCGTTTCTCAAGTGTGCATTTACGGCACTCAGGACAAGACCTAATATACCTGCGCACGTCGCCTGTCATTCCCGGCCACCAATAGTACCGGGATAGACATTTACTGGTTGTCCCTACAGTCAGATGTCCGGTTGGGGACCTGACATGTACCGTTCGCAGCAGATTAGCTCTGAAGCTCTCAGGAACCAACTTACGATTCCCTCTGCCTTCTCTCTGATTCCAGTCTGAATTAACGGTGACTGGTTATCAGAGTTGAACTTACCCTGAGTTAACGGGTTTTTATTGTTGGGCAACCGTTCTGAACAAGGACACTCCGTCGCATCCTTGCTCCGAGCATTACTCATTCCATCCGGGTGAGTATTTCGGAGACTTACCTTTTCGAGACCCTCTTCCTCTGTACCTCTGACCTGCCTAGACTTATGGATGCTAGGGTGTTCTGGTTCTCCCAGAAACACGTACTTCCGGCCAAGAATTAGGGGATAGAGAGGATCCGGTACGACTGCCGCCTGAATGCGTCCAGTAACGTACTTGCTCCGAATCTCCACATTGGCAATCGGGCAACGTAGCGCTACAGCACTCCTACTGGCTGGCTGTATCTCCGTCATCTCCCCGGTGAGTTGCTCTGGGCCTGTCAGGTGGGATGCAATTACAGATGAAAATTGCAATCCTGTGTCGTAGAGGCACAACACCTGTTGCCCATTCACTTCTACTTCCTCAACCACTGGAGGTCGCTCTGGTTCTCCATTCCCATCAACCGTCTTCACTTTCCTGCAAGGTCTATCCCTAACCTCTGCAAGACAAGCAAAGTGAAAGTCCTTGGGCTTACTCCTACACTCACTCGTATTGTGAGTGCTGGACTTGCAGAATTTGCACCATCGTTCACTCCACTTCCTCTTTGGAGAACTAGGTGGGCTATTCTTACCTTGGTTGACGTTAGAGATCTTCTCTAAAGAGTTTACCTGTTTCTTGGGTTCATCAGAACCTTGTTCTTTTTCTTTGACTTACCTTGATCCTTATCTTTCGATCTCGGATCTGTTGGACTGGTATCCCCAGTCTCGCCATAGACTTCAACGTATCTTTCGGCTAACTTGGTGACTATATCCAATCTCTCAGCCCCATTCTCACCTAAGAAGTTTCGCAAGGGTTTAGACATTTGCATTCGCATCTGATCTACAACCATCAACTCACGCAAACTTTCATACTCCTCTTTAAATCCGGCCAAGGCCATCCACTTAAGAAGGTATGAGTTCAATCTCACACTGTATGATGAAAACAGTTCACCAGGTTCTCGCTTCGCAGTCCGAAACTTCCTTCGGTATGAGTGCGCTGTGATCTCGAATCTCTTCAAGAGAGCCGCTTTCAGAGCCGGGTAATCATTCTGTAGACCCGGTGGCAAGCGTGCATACACCTCATAACCTTCGGCACGGAGTCCCTGGGAGAGTTTTAAACACCATTTCTGTTTGTCTAGTCCCATTGCAATAGCCATGGCTTCATACTTCTCTAAGTATTGGTCTATCCGCTCCTTCTCGGGTTCGAACGGCTGTAAAGGCCATTTCATAGCCTGGTAGTCACGTCTACTGGTTGACTCTGAGCCAGGAGGTACACCTCCTCCCATAGCTCCATCAGTTACACCTGTAGCAGGCACTTGTGCCTCAAGTAGCTTCATTCGATACTCATGGTCACGTTTTTCTTTCGCGGCTTCCAACTCAAGCCGTTTCATCTCAGTATCAGCCGCTATCCTCTTTTCCTCAAGAGCCACTTTACTGGCTTCCAGTTCTCTTTCTGCTCTCCTCCTCTCTCTTTCCTCTTGGCGAAAATTTCTTTCCACCTCTTGCACATAGGATTTCAAAGCATCTCCCTCTAGACCAGACTTACGTCCAGTTTCCTGAACTTTGTCTAAGTCTAACTCTTGGGTAGACATGTTGACTATGATATGTGGGTACTCAAGTATGTGCGGGTGAAGCAATACAATGAATCAATAATCAATAGTACTAACTAATCACCACAACACAAATGTCTGTCAGACAGTTAGGAGATAGGTAGAAGTAGTAGAATCTTATGTAGACTGAAGTAGAGGATAAAGACTAAGTCCCTATCACTATGTGAGAGGTCTACAACACACAGAGAGCTTGGAATAATCCCGGACGAGCCCCCACTCTGTATGGAGTGTGACGAGTTCACCTTGGGTAGTGAGAGTGAACCACACCCTAGGTGTCTCTGGCACTCCCGTGTATTCTAGCCCCAGGGGTTGGATGAGCAGATACACCTTTTTCCTCTGTGGTTGATCTCATATTAGTTAATTACGTCTACAAGCCCCTCCAGATTCTAGACCCCCACTAACTACCTACACCTGTGGAACAATGAACACTGAGGCATCGTCCGAGACCACACTCAATCATTATACAAAGAGCAAGTCAACTTACATAAAGTTTATTCTACCCTTGAGAATATAGAACTGAAATGAACATCCTGATAGAAGAATCTATTTACACAAATAGAAGATAGAGTAGAGATAGACTCAGAGATGTAGGTATCTTCATCGAGTTGAGAAGTAGATTGGATGCAGATGTCCCGTCCAGTCGGTCCGCCACTCACCCGGCTTCCTTCCAGTGAGATGACTAGAACCTTGGAGACCACTCTGTCTCCAGAGCGTGGATCCACAACACTAGAGTCACTGCTGAACCACACTTCACTGGACCAACTGCATCTCTATCACTCCCACGGAGTCACTGTTAATACACTTCTCGAACAATACCAGTTGGGAGACAATCCGCCTGGAATTGCTCCAAGTATTAGTCACTTCGATGAACTTAAACACTGACCAAGCTAATGGTCTATCAATCAGAACACAGTCTTACTGCAGAACCGCTATGGTATTGACCAATTTAATGGTCCCTTTATCACAGCACCGGAACATGAATGGAAAAGTGTCACAGGACCAATTCAATGGTCTCCTACAGTCACACTGCTTGTAGAATCAGATATGGCTACTAAAATGTTACTGAGTTCTTGGATAACACAGTTGATAATCTTGATACTGCAACAGTACATTAATAGAATCAGACATCTATTTCACAGCAACAATTCAGGTTGGACTATAATCCCATAGTCCCTTCCACCGGGTTACCTTGACACATGTCACTAACTTGGTGAAGTTCTTCTCAAGACCTGCCACTAGAGCTGTCCAAAGAACCATTCAAGTGTCTGAAGATCAGTTACTTCTGCGTTTAGGCAGAACCCCCGTCAACTAGACGGACCGGCGTTCCCTGTCGTTGAGCATGATTACTCAACATGCTGAACTGTTCATCACAAAACAGAGTGTCGTCTATTTATCAGAACAATCACAAACCAACACTTCTCACACGGGCACCTTCAGGGTGGTTGTATGTCTTGAGGCAACCTTCACTCATGGTGAATCAATATTGGGTACCTGATGTGGTTGAGTCTGGCGTGATAAGTAAAGAACTGAACCCTTCGCTCTGTCACACGAAGTGGTTTCCTGCCAACAACATTATAGTTGACTGGTTCCTCAACAGGCAAACTCCTGAAAAGGAAGAGCGACCGGTGAGAGTATACTGGCCCAAACATAAGTCCACATGCATCCTACCAATAACTACTCAACTCTCAGTCATGCTACTTAGTTATGCATATAACTAAAGCATTATCTCTATATGGAGAGTAGTATAGCATGGGTTTGCAAATGTCAGCTGGCCTCACAGAACAGCCCGTCAAACAGAGCAAGAAATCAGAATGACGAGTCTGATCTTTGGTCTCACCTCTCCCTAATCATCTACCAGTCGTCGCTAACGTCAGTAGTGATACAAGGCTGTTATTATAGTTCTAAGTTAATCGAACTAAACATAGGTAAAGAGTCCCTAGACTCGGTCCTAACATCATCAATGTACATTAAGAAACATAAGCTGGATCAATATCCCATCCCTCGGGATATAGGAATAGGACATGATCACATCCACTATGTACACAAGCCTGTTTGCTGGTGGGACCACCTGCCCCTGCCCTAGCAAACTCTTCTTATCAGACTCTGCCTTAGAGTCAAGAAGCCTTCTTGAGAATACATGTTCCCCACATGTTCCAAGGGTAATCTTCCAGTTCTGTCCTCCCCAAGTGGGTTAGCCTTGGCATGGATGGAACTTCATCGTTGGCTTGGCCTACCAACACATACTTTCATAACTTGCTTTCACATCCCCCATATTCTATATTTCCCCAGTCTCATAGCAGCCTCCTTGCATCCTTCCATACTTCCAGCACCTGAGCATTCACTCGCACTAGCGCCAGTACGAAAGAGACAGGATAGCTGAGACAAGATTTCAGAACGCACATTTATATCGCGACGGCACGCAGTGTTATCTCGCGACGACCTATTCGGCGTTCGGACTTACTCCAGGAAGTATCACATGCCATGATCTAATATATATGCACACAATGTCCCATCATATATATATATATATAAATATAGCACCAAAGCAACTTACCTTGACACAGAAATCCGCTGTTCCACACAATGAATTCACTATTAAGTTATTACACCATAGTTACATCATTCCTGGTGGCACAGAACTAAGTTCTTCCTTTACTTAGTAAATAAGCACAATTTTGTCTGAAACTCCACCTACCAACTTACCTGGTTTTCTAACCGTTCTTCGGGCTTCAGCAACTGACTGAACTAATCTAGGTTTCCATCCGGCACAAGTAACTAGGTTTTATTCTAACACAGCAACCTAATAGATGTAACGATTGTCAAAATATGGTACACATATTTGGAACCCAAATCGCCTACATCACAATACGGCGTTTCTAACAGCTGTTTCGCGAGCACACGGTAAACAAACACGATTCGCCATCAACTGCGTTATCGATCGGTTTGCTAATTAGTATGCAAGGACATCCGCATAGGTAATGAGGTTAGAACAATGGCGTGTGGAACACACGTACAAAGTTAAATGATTTAAACAATTATCTACCTGTATTGGACAACCAGACCTCCAGACAGCTCCGAACTGTTTCAAGGGCTTCTCATCTTCCTTGATCTTACAGTCAGCCGAATAATGGTTGAGGAGAGACGCACACAAAACTGGCTCACATTCAGGCCTGCGTCTATTCTGTGGCAACGACAGTAAGTGAATGACTGATTTAGCCACATTCCCGCTTCGTGCCAACTCAATGCGCACTAGAAGCGAGTGCTTCTCGAGAAAAGATACTTTCTCGGGAAAACCGTCATTCCCCGCCTAGAGTTTCTAGATCTCTCTGCACGAGAATTTAGAGCGATACCCAGCATCACGGGTTACTCGAATTTCGGTGTTTCGAGAATATTCTAGATCGTAAGTCCTTCATCGGCTTCCCTCAGTCTATTCTTAGCTGGGAAAGTCCCCGATGACGCGCCAAAATAGTGCGGAATCTTGACGACTCAAGACAGATAATCGCGTTTTGTCACATAGGCCCCCACTTTAAGAGGATCGACCCCGTCGTTCCACTTCTACGCAGAAGCTGTCTATGTCGTTCGTTCTTCCTTCTTAGAGACCGGATGGCGGGTGAGGAAGTCTAACCCGTCAATATTGTATAGAATACTTTTACCACATTAGGTGGGGTGACAAGCTATTCAGTATCACGGGTGATCAACGCCTACTCCGCTACTGCGATCGGGCATCTCGCAGTGTCTTGCGGAACAGAGCTCCCGTCTCGATCTGATTTAACGATCGTTCCTGCCAGAGTTTACTGGACTTCTGCAACTCCAGCTTCCCCTTTCGAGGACCCAGCTGGATTGCAGTCGGTCGGATTGAGGGACCAAGGGTCTGTGTCCTGTTCTGACACAACCCACCTCTTCCGACCACGGTTCTCAGTGTAGCTAGCACTGCGGGTGTTCCTTTGGCCGGTCATGTTCCCCCGAGCACCGGGCTGAACCGAAGAAGGTACCTGCACATACATATAGGACTGCCTATGGTGTGACAGGCTTTCCGCTACCTGACCTGAACCCCGAACCGTTCTTTCAGCGAATCTCTGCGCCCTTGGGCTGGTAGACTTATCATCGGGCTTCCCCTCATAGCGCATGAGGAGACTGGAATGGAAAGTAGAAGACTTTCCCAGGATCACCACTCCATAGTGCTTGTGGAGCCCCACTTTATCCACTAGGAATGGGCCCTGCCACCCGATTTCGAATTCGTTCCCCTCGATTGGGAGGAGTACTAGAACTCGGTCTCCAACCTCTAAGGATATCTTCGTCTTCGTCCGTTTCTCAAGTGTGCATTTACGGCACTCAGGACAAGACCTAATATACCTGCGCACGTCGCCTGTCATTCCCGGCCACCAATAGTACCGGGATAGACATTTACTGGTTGTCCCTACAGTCAGATGTCCGGTTGGGGACCTGACATGTACCGTTCGCAGCAGATTAGCTCTGAAGCTCTCAGGAACCAACTTACGATCCCTCTGCCTTCTCTCTGATCCAGGTCTGAATTAACGGTGACTGGTTATCAGAGTTGAACTTACCCTGAAGTTAACGGGTTTTTATTGTTGGGCAACCGTTCTGAACAAGGACACTCCGTCGCATCCTTGCTCCGAGCATTACTCATTCCATCCGGGTGAGTATTTCGGAGACTTACCTTTTCGAGACCCTCTTCCTCTGTACCTCTGACCTGCCTAGACTTATGGATGCTAGGGTGTTCTGGTTCACCCAGAAACACGTACTTCCGGCCAAGAATTAGGGGATAGAGAGGATCCGGTACGACTGCCGCCTGAATGCGTCCAGTAACGTACTTGCTCCGAATCTCCACATTGGCAATCGGGCAACGTAGCGCTACAGCACTCCTACTGGCTGGCTGTATCTCCGTCATCTCCCCGGTGAGTTGCTCTGGGCCTGTCAGGTGGGATGCAATTACAGATGAAAATTGCAATCCTGTGTCGTAGAGGCACAACACCTGTTGCCCATTCACTTCTACTTCCTCAACCACTGGAGGTCGCTCTGGTTCTCCATTCCCATCAACCGTCTTCACTTTCCTGCAAGGTCTATCCCTAACCTCTGCAAGACAAGCAAAGTGAAAGTCCTTGGGCTTACTCCTACACTCACTCGTATTGTGAGTGCTGGACTTGCAGAATTTGCACCATCGTTCACTCCACTTCCTCTTTGGAGAACTAGGTGGGCTATTCTTACCTTGGTTGACGTTAGAGATCTTCTCTAAAGAGTTTACCTGTTTCTTGGGTTCATCAGAACCTCTGGTCTTCTTCTTTGACTTACCTTGATCCTTATCTTTCGATCTCGGATCTGTTGGACTGGTATCCCCAGTCTCGCCATAGACTTCAACGTATCTTTCGGCTAACTTGGTGACTATATCCAATCTCTCAGCCCCATTCTCACCTAAGAAGTTTCGCAAGGGTTTAGACATTTGCATTCGCATCTGATCTACAACCATCAACTCACGCAAACTTTCATACTCCTCTTTAAATCCGGCCAAGGCCATCCACTTAAGAAGGTATGAGTTCAATCTCACACTGTATGATGAAAACAGTTCACCAGGTTCTCGCTTCGCAGTCCGAAACTTCCTTCGGTATGAGTGCGCTGTGATCTCGAATCTCTTCAAGAGAGCCGCTTTCAGAGCCGGGTAATCATTCTGTAGACCCGGTGGCAAGCGTGCATACACCTCATAACCTTCGGCACGGAGTCCCTGGGAGAGTTTTAAACACCATTTCTGTTTGTCTAGTCCCATTGCAATAGCCATGGCTTCATACTTCTCTAAGTATTGGTCTATCCGCTCCTTCTCGGGTTCGAACGGCTGTAAAGGCCATTTCATAGCCTGGTAGTCACGTCCTACTGGTTGACTCTGAGCCAGGAGGTACACCTCCTCCCATAGCTCCATCAGTTACACCTGTAGCAGGCACTTGTGCCTCAAGTAGCTTCATTCGATACTCATGGTCACGTTTTTCTTTCGCGGCTTCCAACTCAAGCCGTTTCATCTCAGTATCAGCCGCTATCCTCTTTTCCTCAAGAGCCACTTTACTGGCTTCCAGTTCTCTTTCTGCTCTCCTCCTCTCTCTTTCCTCTTGGCGAAAATTTCTTTCCACCTCTTGCACATAGGATTTCAAAGCATCTCCCTCTAGACCAGACTTACGTCCAGTTTCCTGAACTTTGTCTAAGTCTAACTCTTGGGTAGACATGTTGACTATGATATGTGGGTACTCAAGTATGTGTGGGTGAAGCAATACAATGAATCAATAATCAATAGTACTAACTAATCACCACAACACAAATGTCTGTCAGACAGTTAGGAGATAGGTAGAAGTAGTAGAATCTTATGTAGACTGAAGTAGAGGATAAAGACTAAGTCCCTATCACTATGTGAGAGGTCTACAACACACAGAGATCTTGGAATAATCCCGGACGAGCCCCCACTCTGTATGGAGTGTGACGAGTTCACCTTGGGTAGCGAGAGTGAACCACACCCTAGGTGTCTCTGGCACTCCCGTGTATTCTAGCCCCAGGGGTTGGATGAGCAGATACACCTTTTTCCTCTGTGGTTGATCTCATATTAGTTAATTACGTCTACAAGCCCCTCCAGATTCTAGACCCCCACTAACTACCTACACCTGTGGAACAATGAACACTGAGGCATCGTCCGAGACCACACTCAATCATTATACAAAGAGCAAGTCAACTTACATAAAGTTTATTCTACCCTTGAGAATATAGAACTGAAATGAACATCCTGATAGAAGAATCTATTTACACAAATAGAAGATAGAGTAGAGATAGACTCAGAGATGTAGGTATCTTCATCGAGTTGAGAAGTAGATTGGATGCAGATGTCCCGTCCAGTCGGTCCGCCACTCACCCGGCTTCCTTCCAGTGAGATGACTAGAACCTTGGAGACCACTCTGTCTCCAGAGCGTGGATCCACAACACTAGAGTCACTGCTGGACCACACTTCACTGGACCAACTGCATCTCTATCACTCCCACGGAGTCACTGTTAATACACTTCTCGAACAATACCAGTTGGGAGACAATCCGCCTGGAATTGCTCCAAGTATTAGTCACTTCGATGAACTTAAACACTGACCAAGCTAATGGTCTATCAATCAGAACACAGTCTTACTGCAGAACCGCTATGGTATTGACCAATTTAATGGTCCCTTTATCACAGCACCGGAACATGAATGGAAAAGTGTCACAGGACCAATTCAATGGTCTCCTACAGTCACACTGCTTGTAGAATCAGATATGGCTACTAAAATGTTACTGAGTTCTTGGATAACACAGTTGATAATCTTGATACTGCAACAGTACATTAATAGAATCAGACATCTATTTCACAGCAACAATTCAGGTTGGACTATAATCCCATAGTCCCTTCCACCGGGTTACCTTGACACATGTCACTAACTGGTGAAGTTCTTCTCAAGACCTGCCACTAGAGCTGTCCAAAGAACCATTCAAGTGTCTGAAGATCAGTTACTTCTGCGTTTAGGCAGAACCCCCGTCAACTAGACGGACCGGTGTTCCCTGTCGTTGAGCATGATTACTCAACATGCTGAACTGTTCATCACAAAACAGAGTGTCGTCTATTTATCAGAACAATCACAAACCAACACTTCTCACACGGGCACCTTCAGGGTGGTTGTATGTCTTGAGGCAACCTTCACTCATGGTGAATCAATATTGGGTACCTGATGTGGTTGAGTCTGGCGTGATAAGTAAAGAACTGAACCCTTCGCTCTGTCACACGAAGTGGTTTCCTGCCAACAACATTATAGTTGACTGGTTCCTCAACAGGCAAACTCCTGAAAAGGAAGAGCGACCGGTGAGAGTATACTGGCCCAAACATAAGTCCACATGCATCCTACCAATAACTACTCAACTCTCAGTCATGCTACTTAGTTATGCATATAACTAAAGCATTATCTCTATATGGAGAGTAGTATAGCATGGGTTTGCAAATGTCAGCTGGCCTCACAGAACAGCCCGTCAAACAGAGCAAGAAATCAGAATGACGAGTCTGATCTTTGGTCTCACCTCTCCCTAATCATCTACCAGTCGTCGCTAACGTCAGTAGTGATACAAGGCTGTTATTATAGTTCTAAGTTAATCGAACTAAACATAGGTAAAGAGTCCCTAGACTCGGTCCTAACATCATCAATGTACATTAAGAAACATAAGCTGGATCAATATCCCATCCCTCGGGATATAGGAATAGGACATGATCACATCCACTATGTACACAAGCCTGTTTGCTGGTGGGACCACCTGCCCCTGCCCTAGCAAACTCTTCTTATCAGACTCTGCCTTAGAGTCAAGAAGCCTTCTTGAGAATACATGTTCCCCACATGTTCCAAGGGTAATCTTCCAGTTCTGTCCTCCCCAAGTGGGTTAGCCTTGGCATGGATGGAACTTCATCGTTGGCTTGGCCTACCAACACATACTTTCATAACTTGCTTTTACATCCCCCATATTCTATATTTCCCCAGTCTCATGCAGCCTCCTTGCATCCTTCCATACTTCCAGCACCTGAGCATTCACTCGCACTAGCGCCAGTACGAAAGAGACAGGATAGCTGAGACAAGATTTCAGAACGCACATTTATATCGCGACGGCACGCAGTGTTATCTCGCGACGACCTATTCGGCGTTCGGACTTACTCCAGGAAGTATCACATGCCATGATCTAATATATATGCACACAATGTCCCATCATATATATATATATATAAATATAGCACCAAAGCAACTTACCTTGACACAGAAATCCGCTGTTCCACACAATGAATTCACTATTAAGTTATTACACCATAGTTACATCATTCCTGGTGGCACAGAACTAAGTTCTTCCTTTACTTAGTAACTAAGCACAATTTTGTCTGAAACTCCACCTACCAACTTACCTGGTTTTCTAACCGTTCTTCGGGCTTCAGCAACTGACTGAACTAATCTAGGTTTCCATCCGGCACAAGTAACTAGGTTTTATTCTAACACAGCAACCTAATAGATGTAACGATTGTCAAAATATGGTACACATATTTGGAACCCAAATCGCCTACATCACAATACGGCGTTTCTAACAGCTGTTTCGCGAGCACACGGTAAACAAACACGATTCGCCATCAACTGCGTTATCGATCGGTTTGCTAATTAGTATGCAAGGACATCCGCATAGGTAATGAGGTTAGAACAATGGCGTGTGGAACACACGTACAAAGTTAAATGATTTAAACAATTATCTACCTGTATTGGACAACCAGACCTCCAGACAGCTCCGAACTGTTTCAAGGGCTTCTCATCTTCCTTGATCTACAGTCAGCCGAATAATGGTTGAGGGGAGACGCACACAAAACGGCTCACATTCGGCCTGCGTCTATTCTGTGGCAACGACAGTAAGTGAATGACTGATTTAGCCACATTCCCGCTTCGTGCCAACTCAATGCGCACTAGAAGCGAGTGCTTCTCGAGAAAAGATACTTTCTCGGGAAAACCGTCATTCCCCGCCTAGAGTTTCTAGATCTCTCTGCACGAGAATTTAGAGCGATACCCAGCATCACGGGTTACTCGAATTTCGGTGTTTCGAGAATATTCTAGATCGTAAGTCCTTCATCGGCTTCCCTCAGTCTATTCTTAGCTGGGAAAGTCCCCGATGACGCGCCAAAATAGTGCGGAATCTTGACGACTCAAGACAGATAATCGCGTTTTGTCACAAGAGTGAGAGAGCTAGAGAGTGAGAGTAAGAGAGTGAGAGAGCTAGAGAGTGAGAGTGAGAGAGTGAGAGTAAGAGAGTGAGAGAGCTAGAGAGTGAGAGTGTGAGAGCTAGAGAGTGAGAGTAAGAGGGTGAGAGAGCTAGAGAGTGAGAGTAAGAGAGTGAGAGAGCTAGAGAGTGAGAGTAAGAGAGTGAGAGAGCTACAGAGTGAGAGAGCTAGAGAGTGAGAGTAAGAGAGTGAGAGAGCTAGAGAGTGAGAGTAAGAGAGTGAGAGAGCTAGAGAGTGAGAGTGTGAGAGCTAGAGAGTGACAGTAAGAGAGTGAGAGAGCTAGAGAGTGAGAGTGTGAGAGTGAGAGTGTGAGAGTGAGAGTAAGAGAGTGAGAGTGTGAGAGTGAGAGAGTGAGAGTAAGAGAGTGAGAGAGTGAGAGAGCTAGAGAGTGAGAGTAAGAGAGTGAGAGAGTGAGAGAGCTAGAGAGTGAGAGTAAGAGAGTGAGAGTGTGAGAGTGAGAGAGTGAGAGTAAGAGAGTGAGAGAGTGAGAGTAAGAGAGTAAGAGAGTGAGAGTGTGAGAGTGAGAGAGTGAGAGTAAGAGAGTGAGAGTGTGAGAGTGAAAGAGTGAGAGTAAGAGAGTGAGAGTGTGAGAGTGAGAGAGTGAGAGTAAGAGAGTGAGAGTGTGAGAGTGAGAGAGTGAGAGTAAGAGAGTGAGAGTGTGAGAGTGAGAGAGTGAGAGTAAGAGAGTGAGAGAGTGAGAGTAAGAGAGTAAGAGAGTGAGAGTGTGAGAGTGAGAGAGTGAGAGAGTGAGAGTAAGAGAGTGAGAGAGTGAGAGTAAGAGAGTGAGAGAGTGAGAGAGTGAGAGTAAGAGAGTGAGAGAGTGAGAGTAAGAGAGTGAGAGAGTGAGAGAGTGAGAGTAAGAGAGTGAGAGGGCTAGAGAGTGAGAGTGTGAGAGATAGAGAGTGAGAGTAAGAGAGTGAGAGAGCTAGAGAGTGAGAGTAAGAGAGTGAGAGAGCTAGAGAGTGAGAGTAAGAGAGTGAGAGAGCTAGAGAGTGAGAGTGTGAGAGCTAGAGAGTGAGAGTAAGAGAGTGAGAGAGTGAGAGTAAGAGAGTGAGAGTGTGAGAGTGAGAGAGTGAGAGTAAGAGAGTGAGAGTGTGAGAGTGAGAGAGTGAGAGTAAGAGAGTGAGAGAGTGAGAGTAAGAGAGTAAGAGAGTGAGAGTGTGAGAGTGAGAGAGTGAGAGTAAGAGAGTGAGAGTGTGAGAGTGAAAGAGTGAGAGTAAGAGAGTGAGAGTGTGAGAGTGAGAGAGTGAGAGTAAGAGAGTGAGAGTGTGAGAGTGAGAGAGTGAGAGTAAGAGAGTGAGAGTGTGAGAGTGAGAGAGTGAGAGTAAGAGAGTGAGAGAGTGAGAGTAAGAGAGTAAGAGAGTGAGAGTGTGAGAGTGAGAGAGTGAGAGAGTGAGAGTAAGAGAGTGAGAGAGTGAGAGTAAGAGAGTGAGAGAGTGAGAGAGTGAGAGTAAGAGAGTGAGAGAGTGAGAGTAAGAGAGTGAGAGAGTGAGAGAGTGAGAGTAAGAGAGTGAGAGGGCTAGAGAGTGAGAGTGTGAGAGCTAGAGAGTGAGAGTAAGAGAGTGAGAGAGCTAGAGAGTGAGAGTAAGAGAGTGAGAGAGCTAGAGAGTGAGAGTAAGAGAGTGAGAGAGCTAGAGAGTGAGAGTGTGAGAGCTAGAGAGTGAGAGTAAGAGAGTGAGAGAGTGAGAGTAAGAGAGTGAGAGTGTGAGAGTGAGAGAGTGAGAGTAAGAGAGTGAGAGAGTGAGAGTAAGAGAGTAAGAGAGTGAGAGTGTGAGAGTGAGAGAGTGAGAGAGTGAGAGTAAGAGAGTGAGAGAGTGAGAGTAAGAGAGTGAGAGAGTGAGAGTGAGAGAGTGAGAGTAAGAGAGTGAGAGAGTGAGAGTAAGAGAGTGAGAGAGCTAGAGAGTGAGAGTGAGAGAGTGAGAGTAAGAGAGTGAGAGAGTGAGAGTAAGAGAGTGAGAGAGTGAGAGTAAGAGAGTGAGAGAGTGAGAGTAAGAGAGTGAGAGAGTGAGAGTAAGAGAGTGAGAGTAAGAGAGTGAGAGTAAGAGAGTGAGAGAGCTAGAGAGTGAGAGTAAGAGAGTGAGAGTAAGAGAGTGAGAGAGCTAGAGAGTGAGAGTGTGAGAGCTAGAGAGTGAGAGTGTGAGAGTGAGAGAGTGAGAGAGTGAGAGTAAGAGAGTGAGAGAGTGAGAGTAAGAGAGTGAGAGAGTGAGAGTAAGAGAGTGAGAGAGTGAGAGTAAGAGAGTGAGAGAGTGAGAGTAAGAGAGTGAGAGAGTGAGAGTAAGAGAGTGAGAGAGTGAGAGTAAGAGAGTGAGAGAGTGAGAGTAAGAGAGTGAGAGAGTGAGAGTAAGAGAGTGAGAGAGTGAGAGTAAGAGAGTGAGAGAGTGAGAGTAAGAGAGTGAGAGAGTGAGAGTAAGAGAGTGAGAGAGTGAGAGTAAGAGAGTGAGAGAGTGAGAGTAATGAGAGTGAGAGAGTGAGAGTAAGAGAGTGAGAGAGTGGGAGTAAGAGAGTGAGAGAGTGAGAGTAAGAGAGTGAGAGAGTGAGAGTAAGAGAGTGAGAGAGTGAGAGTAAGAGAGTGAGAGAGTGAGAGTAAGAGAGTGAGAGAGTGAGAGTAAGAGAGTGAGAGAGCTTGAGAGTGAAAGTGAGAGAGCTACAGAGTGAGAGTAAGAGAGTGAGAGAGCTAGAGTGAGAGTGAGAGCGTGAGAGAGCTTGAGAGTGAAAGTGAGAGAGCTACAGAGTGAGAGTAAGAGAGTGAGAGTGCTAGAGAGTGAGAGTGTGAGAGCGTGAGAGAGCTTGAGAGTGAAAGTGAGAGAGCTAAAGAGTGAGAGTAAGAGAGTGAGAGTGCTAGAGAGTGAGAGTGTGAGAGCGTGAGAGAGCTTGAGAGTGAAAGTGAGAGAGCTACAGAGTGAGAGTAAGAGAGTGAGAGTGCTAGAGAGTGAGAGTGTGAGAGCGTGAGAGAGCTTGAGAGTGAAAGTGAGAGAGCTACAGAGTGAGAGTAAGAGAGTGAGAGTGCTAGAGAGTGAGAGTGTGAGAGCGTGAGAGTGAAAGTGAGAGAGCTACAGAGTGAGAGTAAGAGAGTGAGAGTGCTAGAGAGTGAGAGTGTGAGAGCGTGAGAGAGCTTGAGAGTGAAAGTGAGAGAGCTACAGAGTGAGAGTAAGAGAGTGAGATAGCTAGAGTGAGAGTGAGAGTGTGAGAGCGTGAGAGTGAAAGTGAGAGAGCTACAGAGTGAGAGTAAGAGAGTGAGAGTGCTAGAGAGTGAGAGTGTGAGAGCGTGAGAGAGCTACAGAGTGAGAGTGAGAGAGCTACAGAGTGAGAGTAAGAGAGTGAGAGTGCTAGAGAGTGAGAGTGTGAGAGCGTGAGAGAGCTTGAGAGTGAAAGTGATAGAGCTACAGAGTGAGAGTAAGAGAGTGAGAGAGCTAGAGTGAGAGTGAGAGCGTGAGAGAGCTTGAGAGTGAAAGTGAGAGAGCTACAGAGTGAGAGTAAGAGAGTGAGAGTGCTAGAGAGTGTGAGAGCGTGAGAGAGCTTGAGAGTGAAAGTGAGGGAGCTACAGAGTGAGAGTAAGAGAGTGAGAGAGCTAGAGTGAGAGTGAGAGCGTGAGAGAGCTTGAGAGTGAAAGTGAGAGAGCTACAGAGTGAGAGTAAGAGAGTGAGAGTGCTAGAGAGTGAGAGTGTGAGAGCGTGAGAGAGCTTGAGAGTGAAAGTGAGAGAGCTACAGAGTGAGAGTAAGAGAGTGAGAGTGTGAGAGCGTGAGAGTGAGAGTGTGAGAGCGTGAGAGTGAAAGTGAGAGAGCTACAGAGTGAGAGTAAGAGAGTGAGAGTGCTAGAGAGTGAGAGTGTGAGAGCGTGAGAGAGCTTGAGGGTGAAAATGAGAGAGCTACAGAGTGAGAGTAAGAGAGTGAGAGTGCTAGAGAGTGAGAGCGTGAGAGAGCTTGAGAGTGAAAGTGATAGAGCTACAGAGTGAGAGTAAGAGAGTGAGAGAGCTAGAGTGAGAGTGAGAACGTGAGAGAGCTTGAGAGTGAAAGTGAGAGAGCTACAGAGTGAGAGTAAGAGAGTGAGAGTGCTAGAGAGTGAGAGTGTGAGAGCGTGAGAGAGCTTGAGAGTGAAAGTGAGAGAGCCACAGAGTGAGAGTAAGAGAGTGAGAGAGCTAGAGTGAGAGTGAGAGCGTGAGAGAGCTTGAGAGTGAAAGTGAGAGAGCTACAGAGTGAGAGTAAGCGAGTGAGAGAGCTAGAGAGTGAGAGTGTGAGAGCGTGAGAGAGCTAGAGAGTGAAAGTGAGAGAGCTACAGAGTGAGAGTAAGAGAGTGAGAGTGTGAGAGCGTGAGAGAGCTTGAGAGTGAAAGTGAGAGAGCTACAGAGTGATAATAATAATAATAATAATAATAAGTCTTTATTTTCAAAGGGTTAAGAATTGGGCACGCAGGCCCGTCTGACATTCTGCCCTTCTTCTCTATTTCCTCTCATACATTCTTTCATTCAACATCACTTATGAAGCAACTTTTGACAACAAAAGAACATTAATACGCATGAAAAATAATCAATAACAAATGACTCACTGAGGCAGTGTTTAACATGGGCATTATAAATACCTAAGGAGGGTGTAACGTGCCATACATAAGGGAATGTTTTTTGGCTAGTTGTCGTTTGAGATAAGTTACCATTATTGTCTTTTTTGTGTTATTTGTTATGGGGGCATGTAGTCTGTACTAAGGTAGTGTTCAAACAGGTTGCGAATGTATGTATCATGATTGGTGGTGTCTTTGATTTCTTGTGGAAGATTGTTCCACAACTGAGCGGCAGAGTATGCTAAGCTTGTTTTATATAAGTCTATCCTAGGTTTAGGGACATGAAGTATATTTAGTCGTTCGCTATGTCTAGCGTTATATTTAAACAATGGCCAAAGGTAGCTTGGAGCATTTTGAAATAGGATTTTGTGAATTAGTTTGGTCTTATTAAAAAGCAGGCGCTTGTGGAGTGGCAGTAACCGGAGACGTTTATATAGGTTAGAATTGTCGGTAAGCTTTTCACCATTAATTAAACGCACTGCCCTTTTCTGGAGTGAATATAGGCGTTTTGTTATTGATTTGGAGCATCCATCCCAGACTGTGGAGCAGTAATCAATATGTGTTTGTATATGAGAAGTATAGAATATCTTTCTTGTGTTTTCGTCAAGGAAATTTTTAATTTTGGCAAGTTGGTATACTTTTTTGGCTATTTGTTTAACTAGAGCATGAACATGTGAGTTAAAAGTTAGATTTTGATCTATGATAACACCCAGTGTCTTGTGCTCGGTGACACTTTCTACAGGCGTGCTGCCAATGTGCAGCTGAAGAGTTCTCTGCGAGTTTAGAGTGTGAAGTCTTTGCCTGGTTCCTATTAACATAGACTTTGTTTTAGTAATGTTAATTTGCATGCGGTTTGCATGACTCCAGTTAACTACACTATTTATTTCCTGTTGCAAGGATAATTCTAGCACATTACGATCAACAGCGTTTGTATATACTGTGCAGTCATCAGCAAATAGATCGCAGGACGACGACAGAGTTAATGGAAGATCATTTATATAAATGGCAAATAATAGAGGGCCAAGAATAGACCCCTGAGGTACTCCAATATTAATGGTAATGGCTTGAGATAAAACTTTATTGTGTGATACTACTTGCTTTCTGTCTAATAAGAATGATTTTATTAATGTCACTATATTAAAACTTACTTTCATTGTTTCTAGTTTTTTAATTAGAATAGTATGATCTATCATATCGAATGCTTTCCTAAAGTCTATAAACACCGCTCCACATAGAGTATTGTTGTTAATATTTTGATGCCAGTTTTCTATCATGTTTGTTAGTGCCGTATGGCAAGAATATTTTGGCCGAAATCCTGACTGGCTGTCAACTATCAGTTTATGGCGAACTAAGTGATCTAGTGTTGTTTTGTTGATGTGCTTTTCTAGCGGTTTGGATAATGAGGATAATATGGAAATTGGTCTATAATTACTCATGAGACGATCGTCTAGAGGACCAGCTTTTAAATGAGGATACACTTTAGCGATTTTAAAGGCTGATGGGAAGTGACCTCTGGTTAGACATTGATTATATATAAAAGTTAGTGACTCGCAGATCGCCGGTGCAGCATGGCGAAGGATCCGACTACTAATTCCATCTAGTCCTGATGAGTTATTGTTTTTTAGATTACGGAGATGAGTAAATACTTCAGTTGTCGTCATTAGCGGTATGTTGGAGGAAATGTGTCCATAGCATTTGTTCTCACAGAATGATGATAATAAAGATATGTCATGAGGCGCATCTGGTATTGCAGCCTTCAGTTGGTTTATGTCGGACTGAAAGTATCTACTGAATTGATCACATGTAACCTGATTTGATGGTAATGATTGTGATGATTTGTGTTTGTTTGTCAAGGTATTAATTGCTTTCCATATATCTTTAGTGTTGGTTTTATCTATTACTATGTTCTTAAAATAGTTTTTCTTTTCCTTCCGAATAACATATTGAACTTTGTTTCTCAGGCTACGGTACATAGTTAGATCTCTATTTTTGTGAGCCCTGTCGCGATCTCTCATAAGTTCAACTACCTCCTGTGTGATCCACGGGGGCTTTGTGTGATGTTTAACACGAACTTCCTTAAATGGAACATGTTTATCAAATATACTTAGAAAGGTCTTTAGCCAGTGGTCCAGAGCATCGTCTGGGTCAGGAAGCTGGTAAACATAATCTAGAGATGAGTTGACCAAATCTTGTAAGAAGACGTCTCGATTGAAATTTTTGTAATTTCTATATTTTATGCTTATATGTTTGTGCTTGGGAGTTTTGGTGCCCCTTTTCGACCACGTGCAACATACTGGATAGTGATCGCTCATTGCATTGATAGGTACACTACATTCTGTGATGTTATCAGCACACGTAGTATAAATATGATCTATAAGTGTTGCAGATGATTTAGTGATTCTAGTGGCTTGTTTGACTAACTGTTGGAAATTATATGACTCTATTATGTTTTCCCATGTTTTGTTTGATTTGTTAGCGTCTATGTTGAAGTCACCTAGCAATATTATTTCCCTAGCATTACTAAAGACTACATCCATCATAGTGGTGAATTTTTCATACCAGATATTTCCTGCACTGGGGTTTCGATAAAGATAGCCAACTACTAGCGGTATGCGATTTTGAAGTTTAACCTCTATCCATACACACTCAATCTCACAGCTTTCAAAGTCTAGCCTGCGGTGGGCGTTAAGCGAGTTGGAAATATAAACTGCAATACCCGTCTCTTGTTTCTGATAGGGATCTCTTCTAATGGTTTTAAAACCTCTGATAGCGATGTCATCATCTGAGATGTTGCCATTTAATCGACTTTCGCTAACGCCAAACATGTGAAAATTTTGATTAAGTATAAGTGATAGTTCGGGCAGCTTCCCTAATAGATGGCATATGTTTACATGCCCGATTCTGAGCCCATTATTCCTGAGCCAGTGTTCGTACTTATTAGACATTTCAACAATGCGTAATCACAAGTTTAAAAGCAAAACACACACACACAAAATGAATACAACTTACGTCCCTTATTACAAAACACACTCTAAAGTACAGAGAAACAGTAATATCTCTGTAAATATATAAAAATACGTACACAGATCCGTAAGGAAGAGCAGTGAAGACCCCCTCACTCACCGTGAAAACACAATTAGAATTATTATAAAAGCTATACAGCTAAGTACTATCAATTAATATAAAGTCAAAACCAGTCAATGTTTGTAATAACTTATAACCTAATACGTTACTAGATCAAGTTATAACCAAATATGCAGATAAACGTTTAAGGAGAGGCTCTTTCTTGTACCGAGATCCGGTGTAGCTTTGTCCTAAGTTGCTAGTAAATACCAGGTTGTGTTGGTTGTTGGTATAGCGACATTATAAGTGCTTGACGAAGTGTAAGAGAGTGAGAGAGCTAGAGTGAGAGTGAGAGCGTGAGAGAGCTTGAGAGTGAAAGTGAGAGAGCTACAGAGTGAGAGTAAGAGAGTGAGAGAGCTAGAGTGAGAGTGAGAGCGTGAGAGAGCTTGAGAGTGAAAGTGAGAGAGCTACAGAGTGAGAGTAAGAGAGTGAGAGAGCTAGAGTGAGAGTGAGAGCGTGAGAGAGCTTGAGAGTGAAAGTGAGAGAGCTACAGAGTGAGAGTAAGAGAGTGAGAGAGCTAGAGTGAGAGTGAGAGCGTGAGAGAGCTTGAGAGTGAAAGTGAGAGAGCTACAGAGTGAGAGTAAGAGAGTGAGAGAGCTAGAGTGAGAGTGAGAGCGTGAGAGAGCTTGAGAGTGAAAGTGAGAGAGCTACAGAGTGAGAGTAAGAGAGTGAAAGAGCTAGAGAGAGACCGAGAGAGCTAGAGAGAGACAGAGAGAGACAGACAGCGAGAGAAAGAGAGACAGCTAGAGAGAGAGACAGCTAGAGAGAGAGACAGAGAGAGATAGAGAGAGAGCTAGAGAGAGAGAAAGAGAGAGAGAGACAGCTAGAGAGAGAGACAGCTAGAGAGAGATAGAGAGAGAGACATAGACACAGAGAGAGACAGAGAGATAGATAGATAGATAGATAGATAGAGAGAGAGAGAGAGAGAGAGAGAGAGAGAGAGAGAGAGAGAGAGAGAGAGAGAGAGAGAGAGAGAGAGAGAGAGAGTTAAATCAAAAGTCAAGTAGATGAATCAGCACCCCTATTTCAACTGCAGCATTTGGGATTTCAGACCTCATTGGCTAGAAAAGAGCTGATCATGAACCCAGGTTTAGATACGTCCAGCAGGACAGTCCGGGCACATTTGTGTCCCTTTAGCTGAAGGATCTATAATGGAGGCAATCGTTGCACCCACAGTGCAGTAATGACAGTCCGTACTGAACTCTACCGAACTGTCCTGAACCTTAAATTTCTGAAACAACAGATTCTCAAGCTTCAACTCATTCAAGTACTCAATTTAAACATTGAAAACCCCAGTAACATACATATGAGAACGCTAGTATCGTTTAAGAGTAAATTTTGTGCGAACATAATTATAATTATATGAATTATTTATTCCACTTCAGCGGGAGGGTGCTCGTTTATGGGCTTCTTATATCGTGCTTCCAATGGACTCTGCCATTCCCTCTGTTCATCTGTTATATGATTGGCCTGTTCTTCTGGTTCCATTTGGTCTGTATATTATTGCTTGTTTTGATATACTGTCAGTTGTTAGTCTATTTAACTTGCTGTTTTCTAATAAAATCTAGCGCTGCTTAACTCCTACTTAGTCCTGATTTCAACATTTCTGATTTTCTCTCTTCTTGATATATTGAGTATTCTGCTCAGGAATCTCATTTCCGTTGTTTGTAAATGTTCTTTTCTCTTGTTTTGTAATTCTCCGAGTTTAGCATTGGTAACATAAAGTTTGCATGAAGATTGTCTTGTAGAGTGCTTTTTTAAATATCTACTGATACGGGTTTGTTCTTTATTATTGGAGCCAATTGTCCAATGAATTGGTATGCCTTATTACATCTATTTTAGATCTCGTCTTCTGATTTGGCAGTTGATGATATTATACTTCCTATGTAATTGAGGCTCTTTCATTGGTTTAGTGGGTGTTCTTTTAGATGCATATGTGTTGTTTTTTTATTTAATTTTTTTATTTTGGTTATGGGCATTACCTCGGTTTTACTAACGTTCATGTTATGTTCCATATGCACTTCCTTTAGACTATCTGCCTGCTTTTGATTTATTCCGTTAAATGTATAGATTACTTTGTGATGTCTCTGAAATGTCTCAAAATTTGTTTACTTTAACATTTGTTTAATATGTTAAATTTAAATTGACAGTTCTTCTTCGCGGATATTGTCATTATGTCTGTTCTCAGCCTCCTGTCTCGTTACTATAACTCATTTTTCAAACATATGTTCCACTATACCATTATACCACACCGTTTAACACCTTCTCCCCTGGTCTCCCTTTGTCAATCTACACCTCCATCTTTTCTCTTGTTGTCAAAACGCACCCCATCTTTCCCTCTTCTCGTGTCATGACCAAATAATGTAGAGTGTCTGCTTCTGATGCGAGTAACCAATTATTTGTGTGAGTTCACATCTTTCAAGACATCTTCATTAAGTTTTGTGTCTGCCAATTGGGCTTCTCACCATTAGATAACATCTCATCAGTTTCTAAACAATGTTTACTTAATCTCCTGATTGTCCATGGTACACTTCTGACCAATAGGATTGATTAAATGTGACTTTTAAAAACACTTTCGCCTGAATTATACAATGTTTTGCCTGTCCTATACAGGACGTTACTATCCAGGTTGATTGCCTTGGCAATTATACGTTCCTTTCTGAATGAGAAGTTAAAGTTTAAGTCCACTTAATATCCGTGTAGGGATTGAACCTCCTATCTCACCATTAACTTGCCGGAAGTTTAAAAGCCAGCCCCAGGCCAGAATTAACATAGATATATTGCAGATATTATTCTTCATCTTTTGAAACGCTGCTTTTGCTTTTGCTTGGACCATTCTGCGTATGTAGGTTGGCGTGGCCGAAAGGCGGTGATTTTTGTTCTCGACGTTCACTACGAGAGGCGAAGAATTGACTCCTATTCTCCGTGCACTTATCATCATCATCATGTGCCCTGTCAGCTGGAGTAGGCTTACATGTCTCTCCACACACACACGGTCTTTGGTTATCTTTGTCAACTCTGCTGATGATATTCTTCCATACCATCATCTCAATTCTCCCAGCATTAATTCTCTTGGTCTGTTTACGCTTCTTTTCTCATCAATCTTTCTAGTTGTCACGATGTTCTCTAGTGAGTCTCTTCTCATCACATGACCACAGAAAACTGTTTGTCTTTATCTTATTGTTGAAAATAATGTTCTATTATAACTAGCCTCATTTATTCAATCGTTGTTACTTACTCTTGCAGTCCAAGAAATTCGCAAAATTTTTCTCAAGAACCACATCTCTGTTACTTCTAAGTTCTTCCTAATATGATCATTTACGTTCCAAACTTCGCAACCTTACAGTAAAACAGGTTCTATAAATGATGTCCGCACTCTGGCATACACAATGCGATTCTTCCCAACTTTTCACGTATCTGCAACATGCTCCTACTATGAGGCTAGAATCAAACTGTCGTATTTATTGTTTTATCGTGCATTTCCTTCTGTAAATGGCTGAAGATATTATTCGACAATGTTAGCCCAGCATTCAGTGTTTAGAACATTATATAGTACTAAATGAAAAATAGAACATTCTTTGGTCATATGATGAGACGAGAGGCATTGGATACTCTCCCACTGGATAGATCCATGGGAAAAAGGGCAGAGGTAGACAAAGAGAAATGATGCTGGATGGGCTGAGACGGTGGCATAGAGGGATATCATCAGCAGAGTTGATCCAGGACACCAAAGACCGACATCTGTTGAGAGACATGAATACCTATGCCAGTTGACAAGGCACTTGATGATGATGATGATGGTTATGTAGTGGTTCCCAAAATGGACACCGTTAACATCTCTGATCTTGTCTGTTAACGAGCTGATTTAGTTAACATACACAACAGCACTACACTATAGCTCTGGTGCAATTAATTACCCAGATCTGACACATGAATTTTAATGAAACAATATTTCAACACAGTCATTAGTCAGCGGGATTAACCATGTCTATTATCGTGGAATTTGTACAAGTAATTATGTTATACTGGGACAAAGAAGCGAACTAGCGTTGATGTTATTCCATTGTGTGCCGTGATGTTGATCTGTCAACTAAAATAAACTAAACTAAACATTGTGTTCATCCTGCTTAGCTCGTGTACATCAATCTATTTGTTGTTATTCAGCTGTGGTTTTGGAGCGAAGTAAGACTTTAATGTTGTGTTTTTATTTGGTAACTGAAGATTTTATGGTTTAAACGATGATAAAATATACTTCATTACACCGGGTTTTATCCCATGTGGTTCGGTATCTTTCCTAAGAGCGGTTTCCCTAAAGCGTCGCACATATCACGAACTAAGTAGCATTAGCGACAACGACCAGTAGTCTCCCAGAAAGTTGCATTCGTGAACAGAATGGAGACTCCGAGCGTACCCAAGTCCTTCGGAGCGCGAGGCTGGTGGCTAACGACTTTGCCATAGAGACCATCCCTCCTCATCTCATTTATTCATTTATTCGGAGGCTATGAGGAGTTAAACACACACGTCACAAAGAAGAGTTAAACACAGACGTCACAAAGAAAAGGTTGCAGTATTTATTGTCTCGGATATTTCGCTGCATCCGGTTGTTACGTACTGCAGAATTATTTATCTTATGTAGTGAATACATTAATTATACTTTTGGCTGAATTATATAAAACACATATTCACTAACATTGTTTGAACGCGGGGCATTTGATTTTGTTTTTAAAGTTGCGTATCCCTTACGGGACGTTGCAGTCAACACTAGCATTTTTAAGCTGCTGTTGATGTACTAGGCAAGTGTTACGTTCAGTAGTTTGCCATTGCTTTCTGAACGACCGGCTCCCATACCAGCACTTTATAACACAAAGCGACACTGTCTGCTGCACATATTGGTCGCAGCTGAGCTTCGAACGCATGGTACCCGGCTCACGAACCGCGTTCGCAAGCCTTTGTCCACGGAGCCGGCATTTGATGTCCACATGTTAATCCCAAATTGTAAACGAAGTCTTTCAGTCCGCACAAATGTTAGTTGAAATCGTCTAGTTAGTATAGCCTCTGTATATTTGAGCAATCGTTTATTGTTCGAGGAATAACATTTACGAAACGCCGTTTCTTTGTTAACTTTATGGCCGCAAGTTAAACGATGATGAGATATGGCCGAGCTTGGCGTACTATGACCTGTGTTATGATCTGAACTATATGTGTGGATCTAAGTAACATTGCAACAGTATTTAGTTACATTTATTTCTTACACGCACGTGAATGCTGGACAATTAGTAACACCATAGGAAAACTGGGTGCGGTAAAGATGCGATTGATTAGAAAAATGTTGATAATGTCGATGACAGAAAAGAAAACAAACGACGCGGTATAAACAGATGCGACCGCTGATAGATCATCTATCAAAACCGTAAGGACATGACATGTACATTTAAGCGGGCAAAAAACAAAACAAAACAACAACAGAACAAGTGTAATAAAGTAAATAGTCTTAAGCAGGAAAATGAAAGCAAAAGATACAGAAGAAAACACATATTAATGTGAAGCTCTGAAATACGAGGTAAGGTTAATAAATAAGTCACAAATGGCTGAAGAAAAATAACTAAATATGATAACAACGTGACACCAGTTTATTTGTATACATACATTGTCCCTTTATTTCTCAACATAATTTCCACCAACATTGATGTACTTATGCCATAGTTTTATCAGTTCTCCCAAACCGGCTGCATAGAACTGCGTGCTCTGTTTTCTAAACCACATTTTCACTTCACATTCAACTTCGGCGTCATTCGCGAAATGTCTCCCGCCAAGGTATTTTCAATGGACTTAGCCCCTAGGAGATTTCCAGTAAAGCGGTGCATAGTTCGGGTAGAAAAAATTACGATTGCGAATCAATAAGTAAGTCACACAATTCTGTGGGATAGCAGGTAAATGAAGACAGGGCACACAGATCTATGCAGTCGGTTTTGGGATAAGTGCATCAATGTTGGTGGAAATTATGTTGAGAAATAAAGAGACAATGTATGTATAAAAATAAACTGGTTTCAAGTTGTTATCATATTTAGTTACATTTCTACAACCATTTGTGACTTACTTATTAACTTTTTGCACGTCTTCAAGCGAATCAGCCATAAGGTGCTAATGCCGTATTCGGTACTTGATGGGATGACGTGCTCATTATCACGTCGGTCTTCTTTACTACCAAAAAATTTCTTTGTACTCGTTAAATTATGCTAGATATCGAAACATCGCAAGCGTGTTGAAGACATCATCAAATATTATTTATGTGGCTTGTCACATGGAATAATCGGGACAGGAACACATACCTGATCTTAGACTGGTGATCGCGTGAGATGGCAAAATATGACCGGAGACGCTTCTCGGCATGGCACATAATGATGATGATCATCGTCATCTACTTTAACCCCACATGATGCAATATGAACAAAACTGGTATTCAGCTATTGATATAGCAATTTAGTTTTCACAATGTATCAGTCAACTAAAGGTCACATAATGGAATGGAATAGATGGTATTCATGCACCGTCCACCAATGTACCGGCATGGCACATGATGGATAGAGGTCACATAACAAAATACACACGCATTGTAATTACTAATGCAATGTCAGTGGTTCTACAACATTCTGCATGAATTGTTATTTATGTGTATTGCAAACTGGGTACAAATAGTATTGCTGTTAGAATTTTGTTATGAAGATTAAAATCGACAAAAATACACACCATCAATCAATCATGTGCCATGCCGGAAAGGATGGGAGGTCATGACTCGCCATTTCACTTGATCACCTGAGTCGTGGATCAGCTCAGTGTTCCTGTCTCGACCATGCCATGTGGCCAAGCCATCCAGGTATTTACTTCTCGGTCTTCCCCTTGGTCTGTTCCCTTCGCTCTTGCCAGTTGTCACTAAGTTCTCCAATTCATTTCTTTTCATAACATGTCCAAAAAATTGTAACTGTCTACGTCTAATTTCTCTAATCAATTTACAATTTTAATTTGTTTCCTGTAGTACTTGGTCATGCCGGCTTCGTGGCTTGGAGGTTATGACTTTTCTTCCGTAATCTCGTATACTCTCGTCAGGTAACGTGATGACGGTTCAAATCAGAAGTGGTTCGAATCGCATCGGTAACTTACGGGGTATGTGAGCCGGCCGCTCAGAAAGCAATGGCAAACTACTGAGCGTAATCTTGCCAAGAGATCAACATACAGCTGAAAGATGCTGGTGTTGACAGCTAAGTCCTGTAAAAGGATATGCTAAAAAAAAAGTACTTGGTCATTGGTTTTTCTGCCTGTCCATGGTATTCTTTGCATTCTCCTCAGAAACCACATTTCTGCAGCCATCAGATGTTTTTCAGCTTGACTGCTCATTGTCCAAGTTTCACATCCATACAAAAGAACAGGCTCTATGTAGCACCTAAACACTCTTTTACCATAATTTACACACCATAATTTATGGTAATTCTACGAGCACCAATGCAATATAACTTACGTATAAAAGGAAAGTCATAAAAACAAGTTAGAGAGTACAATTATCTTGGCAATGTAATGGAAGACTAGCTACAGAAATAGGAACGATAATACAGAAAGCAAAGAACATCAACTATCAAATAGCAAGAAAAAGCAGCGGCTGCAGCAGGATATAACAATATGAATTGGAAACAAATAGGTATATTAAACTCCTGCGAGAAAAACGTACTAAACATCAACAACGTTGCACATATCCTTACAAGGAGATCCACGTATCGCGAAATACAGGTGAAAATCCGAAATCAGAAGCACTCAATAAATATATAAAATGAATAATAAAATAAAATAAAATACACAAGAACGCGTACAATACAATACACAGACGTTTCGATTCTCAGAATCTTTGTCAATGACAATACAGATAGCTAACAACTAAATACAGCAAACAACGAAAAAAGACACACACGACCTATCACTGTGCCATGTGGGGCAGAAAAGGTGACTTGGCCAGCTGACAAAGATTCTGAGAATCGAAACGTCTGTGTGTCGTATTGTACGCGTTCGTGTGTATTTTATTTTAATTTATTATTCATTTTATATATTTATTGAGTGCTTCTGATTTCGGATTTTCACCTGTATTTCGCGATACGTGGATCTCCTTGTAAGGTATGTGCAACGTTGTTGATGTTTAGTACGTTTTTTCTCGCAGGAGTTTAATATACCTATTTGTTTCCAATTCATATCAAATAGCATCTATTCTAAAACAACCAAATATCACCATAAATACACACAAAGAAGCTGATAAACTCTTTATTCGTTCCAATGCTGTGTCTAACAATGCCAGATATTGACAGTTCTAGAAACACACAGGCCAAAAAAAAAAAAAAAAATGAGTGTGAGATGATATGCATAAGAAACGCAGTTGAAAAAAAGGAAAACAAGAACTAAGAACAAATGTATGGATGACATCCATTACTGACTTACAGAACACCAAAGAATTAAAATGGTTCATATATTTAGTTAGAATGGAACAAGATCAACCAGCGGCTAAGGCGTTCTACACACTCACAATCGGATACACGGCGAGAGTACAACCCAGTAAGAGTTGACTAGAAAATATGCACCGAAGAAATATAATATAACGTTAGCACAAGCAACAAGACTAGCTAAACAGAAAATTACATCTGCCTCCCTCTGCAGAATCAGTAGGGCATAAAAAAAAAAGAAGAAACATTCACTCAACTTGCGTTTAAGATAGAAGCTATTAAAATATGGTGTTTGACGCAAAGGACGCTGTCAGTTCAATAACTTCAACAGTTTAGAAATCATGGGTACAATGTAGTGAACGGAAGAAGAAGAAGAAGAAAACAGGTACAATGTCACTTGAAGGGAATGAATGGATTTAAATGTCATTTAACTGTCCCAAGAGAATAGTGTGTTGTTGTGAGTGTTGTTGTGGTAATTATTTTTGAGCCGTGGTTCAAGTTTATCTCACTTGTGGTATGGTTGATCGCAGGCGCGTTATGGTATTCGATAGGTGGCTATACTGATAATGCTGTGGGCGCTGTCGGACTAGGATTCGTCCACTGCTAACAGAGTGAAATAAAAATTACCTTGTATATTTGTCTCTCTCTCTCTCTCTCTCTCTCTCTCTCTCTCTCTCTCTCTCTCTCTCTCTCTCTCTCTCTCTCTTATACTTCTTATGACAAAATGATCTAATATTTATTTTCTTTCACTCTCCCTCATTCTCTTTCTCTTCCCCTCTCCCTCTCTCTGTCCCTTCATTATCCTTATGACAAAATGACCTAATATATGTTCCTCCCTCTCCCTCTCTCTTCTTCTCCCTTCTCTCACCCCCTCTCTCTCTCTCTCTCTCTCTCTCTCTCTTGTAATCGTTCTTATGAAAAAACCTCATATTTCTCTCTCTCTCTCTCTCTTCCCTCTCTTTTCCTCTTCCCTTCCTCTCTTATTCTTGTTCACGCTGTCACACCTATACATCTGAAACACACGGTTCGAGTCCCCTCCTCAACATCTTTGTTCCTGTAGACTACACGACTAGAGCAATTGCTCGTTATCCATTTCTATTTTGGGTTGTCTCCTGTGACCCTACATCTGCAACTTAATCCCCCTTCCATGTTTACTCATCTTCTTTGTATCCCTCCTTTAGCGATTATTCTGGTCACACTTACATCTATTTTATATCTTTCTTTCGCGTGGCTTTCATTTCTGTGAATTTTATTTCTGCCAATTGCTGGTGCATCTCTACTACGATTTTAAAGTAAACATTTAAACAGCTCCCCCCCCCCCCCCCCCCGACCCCACTATTTTTTGTTGTTGTTGTTAAAGGCATTGTGGACATATTATGTATGTGATCCTATTTCTATATTGTACAGACCAATAGGCACTCGATTTGTGATGTGATCAATGCCACTCGAGCCGCTTTTATTTCCCATGATATCTTCTTGAACTCATTTTAGGCTTGGTCGACGTGGTGGATCAGATCAGACATGGTGAGACTCATCCTCTCTAGATGTTTCTTGTAGTGTTTCTTTCCTTTAACGTGTTCATCTTCTTCATCTTCTTTCTGTCATTGTTTATTCGCTTCTTCATTTACATTTGCTTCAAAGTAAGCTTGTTTCTTCAGCGAAGCGTTGCCTTCATTTGAGGGAGAAAGGTTTGACTAACGGTATGATCCCTATTGCTTTATATTTTATATTGTTAAGTATACCCTCCATTTCTTTATTCAACTTCTATGAGTGCTAATCAATACATGTAAATGTATATCTCTTGCTATTTCAATAGCCTCAAGAAGTCCTCAATAATTCTAATTTATGTGATTTAACTCATTATATGCCGTATAGCTACAGTCTATATCAAAGAAATCATTGTTGAAACTTTTAGAATGAACCTATAACGTGAGACCTGAGAATCGGGCCTAATCTGTTCTCAGTCTCATCCCAAGCCAACATCTTTATAATGTTCAGAAACAAAGATACGACAACAGTTAATAAGTCAACTCGTTAATTTGATGAAGTCACTAGCGAGGCGACTTGGATAACCCTTTTAAATGGGCCGAACCGATGATATCACGCACGTTCAGAGATTAAAAGATTATAAACACTACTGATAAAATATATAACAGTCTTTATGATAGACAACCCGTAGTGAAATAGTTTCACTAGTGAACAACACCACCACGGATGACGATAACCTACGGAAGTCTTCAAACAAATTCATGTACATAGATTGTAAAGAAGTCGTATTTTCTCTAGATTCCCACAGAGACAAAGACTGATGGTAAACTACGAAGGTCTTCAAACAACTGCATGTAGATTTTGAAGAAGTCGAACTTTCTCAAGTTTGGGGTTTACGCGGTGCACTTTTCTCTTTGACTGCAACAACAGTGCACATTGTTCTTTTCTTTCGGAAGAAATTGTAGTCCATATTACAGTAAATAAACGTTTACTATCATGGCATATACGACGATGGATATAAAGACGGTGTGTGAAGACATCATTTTTTGCGTAAATTTGAACAATTTGGAATTACATGTACGTCGTCTGCCTTCACCCATGGAGCCTATGGTATGTAGAAACTGTGTTGTGTCTGTTACGTGTAGGTATTCCTGGTGTTATCATCATCATCATTAAGTGTCTTATCGTTTGCTCACATACTTCTTCATATCTTGCGATATCCAACGATATGTATCATTCTGTCTGCTGACGTCCTACAGTGCCATGCCAGAAATCTATCAAGAATGTTATATCGCTGGCTTCCTCTTTGTCAATTGAGGTGATGAAAAAACAAGAGTTCTTACAAGCTACATTAAACTAATCCTGATGTATGGAAGCGAATCATGGACAAGTGAGAAATTATGTGGAGGCTGTGGACATGTGGTTTCATAGAACAATGATGGGAACATGCTGAACGGCCAGAACAAAGAATGCAGATATATTGAAAGAGGTTAATTGAGAAAGATGAGTGTTTATTCACATCAGAAGACAGTCCAAGCTCTTTGGGCGTGTTATTAGAAAAGAAAAACTGGAGTATGTCGCCAAAATGGGAAAGCTGGATGGGAAGAAAAGCAGACGGAGGTCCAGGGAGAAGGTACCTGGACAGTTTGATATCATGACATGGAGGAACATCTGTTTAAAGATGATTGACGGCACAAGAGATACAATTACTGTGGACAGAGGTGATCTCGAACGCCAAGTTATCATGCGTGGTATGTTACTAGTGTAAGAGAGATATCTGAGATATTACACCAAACTGCAGGATGTTTTCCAATCAAACACTTCTGTCGATGTTTGCTTAGTAGCATTGCGTGTTTAAGTGTTGTAGGATGAACTTCTTTGCTAAATCTGAGTTTATATTTTACAGTGTAGCTGTTGTTATTATTATTACTAATATTATTATTATTTCTGCTGCTACAGCTGCTCTTGTTAAATGAAAACCTCACTGCAATGAATTTTATACTCTTGTCGTATTTTACAATGGAGTATGAAGTAGCTTAAAACACACGGAGAGGTGAAGTGGTAAAGTTAGTTATATACTTCACAGGACTCGCAGTAAACCCCAGGATGTTTAACTTTCGTGATTTCTTGGCAAATTTGCGTTCAGTAGTGTGCCATTGCTTTCTGAAATACAGGCACTCATACCTTGTTATTTGAAACCAACGCAAAGTGGTCTGCTGCCAAATCTCCCCGAGCTGTCTTTCAAACGTTGTATGCGAAGATTGATAGAGACTGTTCAGCAGTTATTTCAAATTTAAGACTAGTATGTCACATTTGTTATCGTATCTTGTATGTGATAATCGTGTTTGATAACAGTAACACCTGCCAGTATCCCAGACTGTATGAACCTCGTCATACACAGAAATACCAATCTCAGGGGAACTCTTGATCTGCCGTGTCGTGTAGCTGGTTTAATAATTCACGACACAGTGATAATTCTCTCTTGAATTTGACAGATCCAGGGTGTGGCTTTTTTCTACAGGGTGTCCATCAATTCCTGGGTAGTTTTACACCTGTAGCACTTGGCAGAATGAGCAGAATGTGGCTTAGCTATTAACATCCACAACACAAAAACTATGATAATTAGCAGTGGAAAGGAAAGGTCATCAATGAAAATTACCCTAAACGGGGAGATACTAGAACAAGTAACACGGTTCTCCTTTCTTGGATATAAAAAAAAAACAAAAAACAAAAAACAGATGATGACAGACGTGAAATAATAATCAAACAGAGAATAGGAATGGCCACAAATGCTTTCGACAGCATGAATTCAATATTAACATCTAGAGAGATTAACAGCGCATTAAAAATGAGAATGGGCAAATACTACGTATATTCAACGCTGCTGTATGGCACGGAAGCCTAGACGTTGAACAAACAACTAGAAAGTCGAAATAGAAGCCCTGGAGATGTGGATATACAGACGAATATGTCGTATTTAATGGAACAAAATACAATCGAATGCAGAGGTTCTAGACAAAACTGGGAATGAAGTGAGAGTTGATGAAAGAAATAAAGAGGACGCATGCGAAATATTTCGGCCACGTTAAAAGACATGATACTATTATAAAAACCATACTGGAGGGAAAGGTTGAGGACGAGCGAGCAAGAGGTAGACAACGATACATGTGGAAAGATAACACCAAGAGATGGACGAACATAAGCCTGAGAGAATGTACAGTCAGGGCCAGAGACAGGCAGTTTTGGAGATCTTTTGCAGCCAATCTTCATTGCGGAGACGGTACCTGGTTGATTGATTGATTGATTGATTGATTGATTGATTGATTGATTGATTGATTGATCACTTGGCATGGTCAAGTATGTAAGGAGCCTATGACAGGTCTAGCAAACCGGTAGATCATTTACGTGTTCCTAGAAACATGCTCATGAATCATGGGGGACATTGAAGAAACGCGCCTGTCACAGGCACCGGGAATTAAATAACCCCTCCCCACGACGCCTAACGACATAAGGGGAGGACAAAACCAACAGCAACAACAACAACAACAACAACAACAACAACAACATCATCACATGGCATGGGTGTCGCTGAGATGTTGTGGTTAGTCTCTCGCTTGCTGACACGGTGATCTGGGTTGCAAAGTCACGTCGATTATAGTCCATACATCCTCTACTAGTTTTAGCGCACAGGGCTGATTCTTACTTGCGGATTAGCTTTCCTCTTTGTTAGTGTTCCTCGTCGACTTCTGTGGTACTTGTATTATACGTCCGCAAGTCAAGAACGAGAAGTCAACATTTTTGTCACATTGATCGGTGTAGGGGTTGGACTCGCCATCTTGGCACCAGCTCACCGGCGCTTTTATCCATTCGGAAAAGCTGACACCTCAGGCGGGTTTGAATAGTGTTTTGTTTTACTAAAACATAATTTGTTGCACGTCCTGTAGGATGTTTAGTTCAGTCGTTTGAATTTGCTTTCTGAAAATTCGATATCCCATACTATGAAAACCAACACAAAGCGGCCTGCTTCCAAATCAACAGCAGATGATGTAAAACACTTGGCTCTGTTTGTCGGGGAATTATAGAAGTGCGTGGCTCAATGTGGAAGGAATCAACAATGGGGGAAGATACATAAATAACATTAGATATGCAGATGATACAGTCTTGATTACAGACAATGAACCGGACCTTGCAACATTTAGTAAAAGTGAGCAGCTAGGGTTAGAATTAATTAGTAAGAAGTCACAGATTATGGTCGTCACCACAATTTGATATACGAGTAAATGGGCATATTCTTAAACAAGTTAATCGGTACAGTTAACTCGGAACAGTCATAACATCTGATGGGAGATGCCTTGGAGAGATTAGAACAAGAATTGCCATTGCGAAGGTAGCCTAATGCAAGATGAAAAACATACTGACCAATAAAAAGATATCAATTGAAACAAGAAAAAGAGTGTGTTAAAGTGCTACATAGAACTGAACATTTGTTTGGATGTGAAGAATCGACAATGAGCAGACAAGCTGAAAAACATCTGACGGCTGAGGAAATGTGGTTTCTGAGGAAAATGCAAAGATTACCATCGACAGACAGAAAAACCAACGAACAAGTCATTCAAGAAACAAATGAAGATCGTAAACTTATTAGAGACATTAGACGTAGACAGTCAAAATTATTTGAGCATGTTATGAGAAGAAATGACTTGTAGAACTTGGTGACAACTGGCAAGATCGAAGAGAAGAGACCAAGGGGAAGACCTAGAAGTAAATACCTGGATGGCTTGGCCACGTGGCATGGTCGAGACAGGGACACGGAGCTGATCCACGACTCTGGTGATCGAGTGAGATGGCAAAAGATGACCGCCCTCGCTCATCGGCATGGCACACGATGGATGGATGGACCACCAGCCGTTTCTTGTGACTAATATTTCGAATAGTACTTCTACAACTTGCGTCTATGTAAAAGAGAATCACGTGGCTGATTTGTTAAGGTTCTCTAATTCACAAACGCCATTTCGTGTTTCTGGCATTCGAAAAAGTCTTTCTACAACTTGCGTCTATGTAAATGTATTTGTAATTGTGGGGTTGGCGGAATTACTGTCAAGACAACGCCCTCTATCTATCCTATTCAAATGGTAATCCTACAGACCTTCTAGTCCCAGGCATATTACAGACAACCCTTCGTTCACTCTGTTCTGACTCTCAAAACAACGAACAAGGTTACCTCAAATTTTATTAGTATTTATTATATTGCCTGTAAGACGTACTTCCCTTCTCAGGAAGATGTATGTACGGATGTATTTTATTCGCTTTCCCTTGTCTCGACTTCCCAAGCCGCGAAGTGTGTCTCTTTGGGTATGCGACGACAATCGACTGTATTGTGTGTTGTTGTTTGACATAACTTACAGTACCTTTTCGATCACCCCTTTTAGGAGATGATGGTGCAATTGTTGCTTTGGTTCTCGACCCTATGTTGTATTTGAAAGTCCCCCCCCCCTCATGTTTTCATTTGTTTAGTTGGATTTAGATTTATTTGCTTTACACACTTCTAGAGAGCTGGAACTTGTTGGTATAGAAGTGGACTCCTTATGTGCTAAAATGTATCTTCCTGCCAACACATTTATTTAGTCTAGCCTTTCTGTCCCGTTCCATTCCGTGACAAGAGCCTTTCCTTTAATTTCTTCCATGAATCATGAGCAGAATATTTATAGGATCAGGTAAATTCCCCACAGATTTGGCACACCTGTCACAGATTGCTTATCTACTGAACCCTTTTGTATATGATCACTTCCAATGCTAGTGGCTAGCTTTCCTCTAAAGATGGTTTATGCCCAGGAGCCTTATTGACTCTTTTATCTACCCAAGATGTTCTTTGTATCCTGCAATTTACATAAGTAAATGTCCAAGATGTTCTTTGTATCCTGCCATTTACATAAGTAACTGTCCAAGATGTCCTTTGCATCCTGAAATTTACTTAGTACCTGTCCAAGATGTTCTTTGTATCCTGCCATTTGTTGTTGTTGTTTGTCCATCAAGAATGATGATGACCATTTATTTCATCCAGTGGGGTTGAAGGTATGGAGCCGTGGGTTCTAAGATGGCTGATGAGGCCTATTTTGGCTCGAAATGTTCTTTGACAATGTGGGCAAGGAATGCTTGACGTATCTGGAGGAGGATTTCCTGCAGTAGTTTTTCTGTCCTGCCTTTTCTTCACAGCTCTTCCTGCCATTTACATAAGTAACTGTCCAAGATGATCTTTGTATCCTGCCATTTACATAATTGAAATAAAGAATCTTTTTACACTGAACATATGGTTCTACAACAGACAGCTGAAAGATGCTGCTGTTGACAGCGATGTCCTGTAAAGAATATGCACACACAAAAAAAAATATGGTTCTACACCCATGGTTTTATTGCCAAGTTGGAGCTCACTTGAAGATATGGACGTCATAATGCCCATTATTTACTTCCCATAACCTTTCCTAGTACACATTTAGAGACCAAGTCTTTTTATCATTTCTGCACCGATGCGAATTCGAATCCATAACCACCGACTCGTTAGGCTAACGCTTAAACAAACTACACATCAGCATTAACTTTATGAAGTTTCTGACATGGGAAACTGGTAGGCAGATTTATTGCGCTTATCAAAGTTTTGGTTATGTCCCTTGCGCTGCGGTATATTTCACAACGGAAGCCAGACAAGAGGGGCGTTTTATTCAATTCATGTTTCATTCCCAGTTAGTCCATGTTTCATTCCCACTTAGTTCATGTCTTACTCCTAGTTAGTCTTTGTTTCATTCCCAGCTAGTTCATGTTTTATTTTCAAATAGTCTTAGTTTTATTCCCAGTTAGTCAATGCTTTATTGCCAGCTAGTCTATGTTTTATTCCCAGCAAGTCCATGTTTTATTCGCAGCCACTCTAAGTTTTATTCTCAGCCAGTCCATGTTTTATTTCTAGCCAGATCATGGCTTACCCCTAGTTAGTCTATATTTTATTCCCAGTGAGTTCATGTTTTATTCCCATTTAGTTTAAGTTTTTCCCACAAATATTTCATGTTTTCAGTATTAAAAAAAATATGGAGTGCTGTATAGAACCTATATTGTTTTTTGCAAGTGAATCATGGACAGATAAAGCTAGAAGTACGACAGGGGTGTGTCTTGTTACCCGATCTCTTCTCCCTATATAGCGAAGTAATAATGAGAGAGATCAAAGAGAAGCCAGGAATACTAATCGGAGGATATAATATAAACAATATACGCTATGCAGATGACACAGTATTGGTGGCGGATAATGCAACAGACCTACAACAATTGTTGGACAGTGTAGTAACAGAGAGTGCACAGAAAGGACTCTTCGTGAATATCAAGAAAACAGTAACAATGGTGATATCAAAGAAAATGGTGACACCAAAACGTGACATAGAAATATAAGGGGACATTCTTAACCCAAGTGGATAATTTTAAATACCTAGGGGCACTTATAACATCGGATGGAAGATGTACAACAGAGATTACGAGCAGAATAGGGCAAGAAAAAGCCGCATTTCAGAAAATGAAGACTATCTTATGCAATAAGTCACTACCAATGAATGTAAGAGAGTGCTGAAATGCTATAGTAGTAGTAGTAGGCCTCTTTCAGTCCTGAAGGACTAAAGAGTTGTGCCGCTTGGGAGGTGCCTGGCAGCACCGCTGGTGACTGTATAGTCCAATTCGAGAATGACAATCTCTGTCACAGTTTCCGCATCTGTGAGACGAGGCAAGTCCCGCAGTAAGTGACTGCTCTTTGAGCCTGTGCCGTCTCTCCTCAGTTTTTTGGATCTGATTGCGCTCAAAGAGCACCAGTCCGTTTCGTACATCTCTTCTCCAGGAGCATCTGTCTGTTGCAACTCTCTCCCACGTGTCTGGATCTATTCCAATGGTTTTCATATCTTGTTTACACACATCCCTATATCGCATTTGGGGTCTTCCGGTTGGCCTCTTTCCTGTGGCTAGTTCTCCGTAAAGGAGATCTTTGGGAATACGTTCGTCCTCCATTCGAGATACGTGGCCCAACCACCGGAGGCGTCTCTGCTTGAGGAGGGTGTGCACTGTGGTAATATCTGCTCTTTCAAGCACCTGTTTGTTTGTTATGTGGTCTTTCCATGTTATGCCCAGGATACGTCTCAGACATCTTATGTGGAAGGAATTCAACTTCCTTTCCTGTCTTGAGTACAGGGTCCAGGATTCAGACCCGTAGAGTAGTGTGCTAACAACACACGCTTTATATACTTGAGCTTTTGTACGCTCTGTTAGTCTATTATTCTCCCAAACTCTTTTAGCTAGCCTGGAAAATGTTGTGGCTGCCTTTCCAATGCGTCTGTCGATTTCTGTCTCTAATGAAAGATTATCTGATATTGTCGATCCCAGATACACAAAATCGTGGACGACTTTCAATTCATAATTAGAGATTTTGATTGACGGAGGCGCATCAGCATCTTGTTCCATCACCTGTGTTTTATTTAGGCTAATGGTGAGCCCAAAGTCTTTGCAGGCAGCTGCAAAACGATCTATGAGCCTTTGGAGATCTTCTGCTGTATGAGTAGTCAGTGCTGCATCATCTGCAAAAAAATAGTTCTCTTACGCATCTTGGTCTTATTTTGGTCTTTGCCTTGAGTCTTGATGGGTTAAAAAGTTTGCCATCGGATCTTGTGTGGAGGTATATGCCTTCAGTGCCAGTCCCAAATGCTTGCCTTAAGAGAACAGTGAAGAAGATACCAAAGAGTGTAGGGGCAAGCACGCAGCCCTGCTTTACTCCGCTGCTGATGCTGAATGACTGGGATGTTGAGCCGTCAAATAAAATGGTCCCCTGCATGTTTTCGTGGAATGATTTCACGAGACTAAGAAGGGTGGGTGGACATCCAACCTTTTCAAGGACCTTAAAAAGGCCGCTTCTGCTCACGAGGTCAAATGCCTTTGTGAGGTCGATGAAGGCTATATATAATGGCTTCCTCTGTTCTCTGCACTTCTCTTGGAGCTGCCGGAGTGAGAAAATCATATCGATGGTGGACCTGTTGGGTCTAAATCCGCACTGCGATTCGGGGTAGATTCTTTCAGCAAGAATGTGTAATCTTTTAAGGATTACTCTGGCAAAAATCTTGCCTGTAATGCTGAGAAGGGAAATGCCGCGATAGTTGTTGCAGTCGCTTCTGTCGCCTTTGTTTTTATAAAGGGTAACGATGTTTGCGTCTTTCATATCTTGTGGTATTGATTTTTCTCTCCAGCAGAGCTGTAATATTGCATACAGTTCTGGGATGATTGTTTCTTTGCTACATTTTAAAATTTCAGGTGGAATACTATCTTTTCCAGGTGCCTTGCCGGATTTGAGAGAGTCTAGTGCTTCGCTGATTTCTGTGAGGCAAGGTTCGTTATCCAAGGCATGCATGGCGGACTGTTGATCGATGGCTTCCAGAGCTTCTTCGCTGACAGTGTTATCCACTGAGTATAGCTCTGAGTAGTGATCTACCCAGCGATCCATTTGTTTCACTCGATCTTTTATGATTACCCCCTCAGTTGATCGTAAAGGGGCCATCTTATTTTTTGATGGACCGACAGCTTGCTTGATGCCCTCATACATTCCTCTTATATTTCCAGTGTCTGCACAAGTTTGAATTTGAGCAGAGAGCTGTAGCCAGTACCTGTTCGCACATCTTCTTGCCATCTGTTGTACTCTATTTCTGGCCGTTCGCAATGCCTGCAGTGTTTTCTCTGAAGGTGATGTTTTATACATCGAGAATGCATGTCTCTTTATCTCCAGGACTGGGAGCATCTCTTCAGAGTGTGCTTCAAACCAGTCGGTTGACTTAGTTTGCTTCTTGCCAAATGTTGATAGTGCTGTATTGTAGATGGTGTCGCGAAAATGACTCCATCTCTCGGTGGAATCTCCGTCTGTGGGGCCGGGCAGAGTATCCGCTAAAGCCTGCATGAATTTGTTGACCTTCTCTTTATTTTGGGTGCCACTGGTGTCAATGCGTGGTCTTCCTTCTGTTCGGCTTCTGTAGATTCTCTTGGGCTTTATCTTCACCTTGCTGGAGACGAGTGAATGGTCGGTGTCGCAGTCAGCACCATGATAGCTGCGAGTCATCCGTACATTGCGGAGGTTGCTGCGTTTAGTGATCACCAGGTCGAGTTGGTGCCAGTTCTTTGATCTGGGGTGCCTCCATGACACCTTGTGTTGAGGTTTCGTGTCAAAGAAGGTGTTGGTCACGCACAGATTATGGTGGCTGCAGAATTCCAAGAGACGTTGTCCATTGTCATTGATCTTCCCAACGCCAAACTGTCCTAGACATGAAGGCCAAGATTCGTGGTCGGAGCCAACCCTGGCATTGAAATCCCCCAGGATAAAAAGATGTTGTTTCTCTGGTGTTTCACTGACTTCTTTGCTAAGGTCGTCATAGAACTTGTCTGTAGATTCTGATGCTGCAGTTAGTGTTGGGGCGTAAACGCTTATAATACTAACTGGGCCTGCCTCTGTCTGGAGTTGGAGCTTCAATATTCTTTCAGTGCCATCACTTGGTGGTATGATGGAATTGAGCAGCTTGTTTCTGATAGCGAAGCCAACTCCATGCTCCCTGGTCTCTCCGCACGGCTTGCCATGCCAGTAGAAAGTGAAGTCCCTCTCCTTGATGCTTCCAGATTCTTGGAGTCTGGTCTCTTGCAGGGCGACAATGTCTATCCCCAGTCTTAGCAGTTCGTTGTTTATCACTGCAGTTTTGCGGGCATCCACAATCTCATTTAGATCGTCTGAGATGCCAGGGGTCATGGTTCTTACGTTCCATGTTCCCAGCCTTAGGGCCGGTTGTTTTGTTTTTTTCTTGCTGTTAGGTGTATAGATTGCGGTTCATGTGTCAGGATTTCCCCCTAAGCTCCACACACCCTCAGGAGCAGATGAACCGTGGCGAGACAACACCTTATTGACTGGGGGCTGCCCAGCTTAGGCGGGCGGTAGCTGTCTAGTGAGATACGATGATCTCTCCCACCGTCGGAAGTAGCCCCTGGCGCCTTGCTCTACGCCAATCGAGCATTAAGACTTATAACCGGCAAATGCTACTTCCCGTGTTGTGTCACCGCTTTACGCGGTGCTGAAGTGACCTCTTCAGGGCACAAGCCTGTGCAATGGAAATCGGAGAACCAGCTGTTGCCCAGTAGCAGGTTCCCCCTCTCCACGTCGCCGATGTTGACCAAGGGAAAGGCAGTAGCCAATGCAACTTGGCATCGGTGCCGTCGCAGGAGTTGCCAGAACTATGTTGTTTACAACATGGAACTGCCTTAGGGACTCCATCTCCGGATTTGTCCTCAGGGTTTACTCCCGAAGCCTTTCCCATATGGGTATACCCGCAAGGCAGCGGAGGTTTGAGATTTAGAGTTCCCTCTCTTAGAAGAGATACCAACCAAGGCTGACGAGCCTCCTCTGCCCGGGAATCAATAAGGAGGGAAGTCTACCATTCTTCCTTCCTGGCAGTGACCATACTGATCGGATGACCGTAGCCATTGTCTCTACTGAGAGATCCTCTGCCCACCGTCACTGACTTGAAACCATAACCAACAACTATCTGTCGGCTGCTCCCAAGTCCAATCCACCACCTGCTCCCATGGCTTCACGTTACCCTGTTGGGGGGGGCTAAACGGGTACTCCACCTTGCCCAAGGGTGTCCCGTAGGCTAGCGGAGGGAAGGAGGCACCTTACTTCTCCTTTGATAGGGTATACCCCTACCCCGCTACCCGCAAATGAAATGCTATATAGAACCAGTTTTGCTGTATGGCAGCGAATCTTGGAAAGTAAATGAACAAATTAGGAAGAACTTAGAAGCAACAGAAATGTGGTTTTTGAGACGAATGTTGCGAATTCCTTGGACTGCCAGAGTAACTAACAACCGATTGCCTGAAAGAGGCTAATGAAACTAGAACACTATATACAACAATAAGAAAGAGACAAACAGCTTTCTTTGGTCATGTGATGAGAAGAGAGGCATTGGAGAACATCGTGACAACTGGAAAGATCGAGGGGAAGAGAGGCATATGCAGACCAAGAGAAATGATGCTTGACGGATTGAGACGGTGGCATGGAGGAATATCATCAGCAGAGTTGATCCAGAACACCAAAGACCGAGATCTGTGGAGAGCCATGAACCCCTACGTCAGCTGGCAAGGCACTTGATGATAGTGATGATGATGATGATGATGATGATTATGATGATGGGTGATGGATGATGATGATGATGATGATGATGATGATGATGATGATGATGAATCATGGACAATAAGCAGACACACCGTGAAACTGTCAACTGTCATGGCTGCGGTGTAGGACAGGCTGTCTTGAGTCTGAAGAATTAAGGCCGCCTGGCCAGTGCAGTCGGTGCGAACTATGTAGGCTAGGGTTTGCCTTGTTAATCTGGCATCACCTTCCGAGGTTTCTAACCAAGGTCTCCTGTAGCCCCACCTTCTAGCCACTTGGCCAGACGCTGAGAAATATCTAGTGGAAATACGGTTTCTGATGAAGATATAAGAATACCATTGATGGACAAAATAACGAATGGGACAGTTCTACAAGAAACAAACGGAAGCCGTAAATTGATTAGAGAAACACGGTAGACTGTCAAGATTTTTGGGCATGTTATGTGGAGAAACAAGAAAACTAGAAACTTAATAACAGCTGGCACAATTGATGGCATAAGAGCAACGATAAGGCAGAGAGATGCCTGGATGGCTTGGTCATATAGCAAAATTGGGATTAGAATACAGAAGTAATCAAAAATTAGTGATGGTGTGACATGCCGAACAATGTCAGCCCACACTTGGCACATGATGAAGATGAGTTCATGTTTTGATTATATTTTTTTAGGATATCCTATGTACAGGACATCGCTGTCAACCCCAGGACTTCTGCAATAAGTCATTATCAATGACTGTAAGAAAGAGAGTGCTTAAATGCTATATAGAACCAGTTTTGCTGTATGTCAGTGAATCTTTGAATGTAAATGAACAAATTAGGAAGAACTCAGAAGCAACAGAGATGTGGTTTTTTGAGACGAATGTTGCGAATTCTTTGGACTGCCAGAGTAACTAACAACGATTGCCTGAAAGAAGCTAAAGAAACAAGAACACTATATACAACAATAAGAAAGAGACAAATAACTCTCTTTGGTCATGTGATGAGTAGAGAGACATTGGAGAACTTCGCGACAACTGGAAAGATCGAGGGGAAGGGAGGCAGAGGTAGACCAAGATAAATGATGCTGGATGGATTGCGACAGTGGCATAGAGGAATATCATGATCAGAGTTGATCCAGAAAACCAAAGACCGAGATCTGTGGAGAAACATGAACGCCTACGCCAGCTGATTGGCACTTGATGATGATATATATATATATATATATATATATATATATATATATATATATATATATATATATATATTGGTCTGCCCCTGTAGAAATTACCATTCATAAAATATTGTTTAGCAACACGCCTGAGGCTGTTAAAATGAGAATCTACACACAATTTGATAAGCAAGTAAGTGTAGTAGTTCCCAGTACCAAGCCTGAGGCTTATCGAAAACGTATTAAAGGTTTCATTTACAGGCCTGAAGGTGCCATGGCCAACCAATGCTGGCCCCATTTCTGAATGGACCAATCGGCAGTCATTAGACGCACATAGAATACATCTCTGAGATCGAATCGAGTAATTTTAGAACGGATACTGCACTAAAGAACTGATATAAAGTGACAGAAGTTGAGTCAAGAAGATAATGTTGACTGAGGTTTAGACTGATATATATATAATATATATATATATATATATATATATATATATATATATATATATATATATATATATATATATATATATATATATATATATATATATATATATATGCGTGTGTAGATGAGAGGTAAAGGTAGGACCTTCACAGATGCTGCCGTTGTGGTGTGAAATCTTATCCACTAACATATTCTGGTACACGACATATGAGATGAATGTCACAGTTCTTTTCTTTGTCTCATGTTCTCTACCCATACAAATCCCATAAAATAGTCGGGTACCCGTTTGTATGAGCCTGTGTGGATCTCAGAGCTGTACTTGCCGAAAAACTAAATTATAACCCAGCTGGGGACAGAACGCCGACCACTAACCTGGCATACATGTGCACTTCCCACCAGACAAATATTCACATATATGTATGTGTGTCTGTGCATGTGTTCCTACACACACGCATACATATACATTATGTGTGCTTTTTTGAAACATACACTCATACACACATACTGACAGATATATGAATAGACTAATCAAACAAGGTCTCAGACGAACATATAGACAGACAAACAGAAAGACAAATGTCTATAAAAGGAAAGCAGTGTAGGGAAATATTCACACATTTTCTGCAGACTTTTGATCTATCGAATAAAAATGTCCTCATTGGTTTATCATTCATTACTGGGGATTTTTGCTGCAGACACTTTCAACAGTGGACTACATCGGTGGCCCCACATTTATGGCACGTTTACACGTCCGGCGTCTGGGAGCTGCCACAGAGAGTTGTTCGTGCCGAGTCATGCACTGAGATGGCGTATACGTGGTGTAACCATGTCACATCAGGCTTAATTACGTTGAGTCCAAGGTTCGTTTCTACAGAAGAATTGGAAGTAAATCAGAATTTAGACACACACGCATATATAAAAGCATTCAACACAGCACACACAATATATGTATGCGTGTGTGCGTGTGTGTGAGTGTGTGTATATATATATATATATATATATATATATATATATATATATATATATATATATATATATATATAGGAGATTGTTTGTTTGTTTGTACTTTATGCGTTCCCGAAAGGTCCATCCGATTGAGATGAAATTGTGTACAGAAGTTGTTCTCACTCCCGCGGATCCAACTGAAATAGTTAGTCAGTGTAAAAACAGCTTTGTACGTAATAAAACAACATTAAAAGGAAAGAAGTATTTCAAGGGGACTTAACAAGGAAAGTTATATCAAGGGGCATTACTTTTAGTAGCATTGCTATATTATGTAATTAAATAATTGCTGTGTTTTTTAAAGTTTTATAAAATGTTTAAAGAAGTTATCTACAGTCATATGCGTTATAAACAAAGTGATAAAAACTTTAAGGTATCTTCAAAGTTTTATAAAAATAATGGATTTATTTTAGATAAGTGAAAATTTTCTAACTCATTTTTTTTTATTTCTCTTCGACAACACATTACATGTTTTATTCTGCTATTACTACACTGAATAATGTAATTATTTTTTTTTTGTTTTATGGGAGAGAAAGTTAGTTGCATAGAATCCCTGTGCAGTCGACAGGTCATAAAACATCGAATTCAGCCATCAATGAACATTTGTTCATTAGCATCTATATAGTTAACGCACAAAACGCGTTTCATTTATTGTATTCCACCTACAATAATCGATTACTTAAATACATCGAAGCAGTAAGTATTAGTCCATCCCAGTCGTCGCTATGCAAACAGAAGGACTTCCTCTTAAATCTTAGACTTCCGTGGGGATGACGTACTCGGAATTCGAACAATATCAGTGATTATGCACTTCAGGCAAAGTATTATTTATTTAATCCCTTGCTATGATATATAACTCTGCAGTATGCACATGACATAATACAGCTAAATATGGCAGGCAATAAATCGTGCAATATTTTGTTTAAGGCGTCTGTGTTTAAATTCACTAAGAGGATACATTATTTTGAATTTACGAAAAGACCAACCGTCTTCTGAATTTGGCTCAGAAAAGGAATACTAAATGTCTAACGGGTGATATCAAAACACATTGACATAACTCATGTTAACAGGAGACAGGAAAATACGACTTATCCCAGAACTAACTAACTATATGAGACAGGGAATAGTAATTATCCTCTACGCACACTCCTTCCAAGCACAAGGAGTAAATTATCCCTTCAAGAGGAATTTTAAATGGTCCGGTTACACACTCTCACCTCCATTCTTTCAAAGCGTAATACTTGAGGAATGTTGAATATGAATGAAAAAAGACCAATTATATTATATAAAAACTGTTACATAAATAGAAAGAAAACTGGTTTGGAAAGTATGATCTTCTCATTAGAGAAATCCGAATTTCTTTTTTTTTTCTTATAGTCCATGCCGTGTGGCTTTCGTGATCATGTCTGTCCACAAACTTATTTCTCGTGTACTGTCAATCATTTTTTATACTGATGTTTCTCCGTGTTATGATGTCGAACTGTTCCAGCTTGCCCCTTTCACGAAATGCCCAAAGGTTTGTGGACTATCTTCTTTTGATGGGAGTAAGTTCTCATTGCAATTTAACTTCTTTTAAGACATCTTCATTGCTCTTTCGAAATTTATGGCATCAGCAAGCAGGTGACTGATTATCTGGTTGTTTCGGGATTTGAAATTTAAATATTGAGCACAACCCACTACTGGCAACGCTGATCGTATTCTGGTATGAACCTAAGGCCTATCCACGTCAATATGGAAGCACTATACTCGAGTTTCGCCCTCATTTGAGCTCGTCAGTAGTGCATATCCCTGGCCGGATCCGGAAACAAGCCCCGGATCACTGGCGTGTGAAGCGGGTTTGTAACCACGCGGCACACGCTGGTCAGCAGTTGATTGTCAATTACATTCCTGTCCATATCAGCTAAAACAGATAGCGTTAGCAATAATTATAGAGGAACATCGGGAAACTATGATTAGAATGGACAAACTTGGAAATAAATGTAGAACTAAACACGTAGGGTAGGACAGAAGATTAAGAACCGTTTGGAGAAACACTGAAGTTACAGATAACGTATCTAGAAAGAAGGTAGCGTTCAAGAATAAATTGCATCTAAATCTGAACTAGACTATGTGACATTTAGTATAGCAAGACGAAATGACAAACGAATAATTAAAGCGTATACAGATGAATCCTTGAGAATATATGGTGAACCTTCAGCAAAGACTATCCAAGAGAATTTTAAAAACTTGTCAATAGAAAAGAAACTGGGATGCAAGCTAAACCCTAACCATCATCATAAATAAGAAAAGAGGTATGTCTCTATGTAATCTATAATGCAGATTAGCAAGGTGGGCAGAGTACTTTAAAGAACTACTTAACACAACACATAACATAGAGAACCCACATTCTGTGCCTGAAGGCAGTGGCCGACAAGAACCACACGTCATACCAGCAGAAGTAAAATCATTTATACAGAAAAGTCCTAAAACAAATCACTGAGTCCAAATTAAGAAATGTAGGATAGCTACATTAGATCTGCCGGTTCTCTAAGTTTACTGATAAATAGTACACCTCTGAAATAATTTAATTATCCAGGAATTATGGTAATATCAATTAACACCCACACTAACACATACAAATTTACATATGTCCGCAAAACGACAAATAATAAATAATATATTCACACCAACCCTATGCTACCAATGCTAAACTTGGAGATTAACAAAATCACACATACGCAACATGAATACTCGCGAAACGAGATATTTGAAAAGAGCTGCCAACTTAACTACCTGAGACCAAGTAAGAAATTATGTTTTCAAACAGACACTTGGATCAACACCATGTGTCATATATATATATATATGGAAAGGCAGCAATGATTCAGCAATCTCGATATAATGCAACACAATCAATTACCAACACTGACGCTACATCACAGAAGATCTGCTACGAGAGCAAGAGGACGCCCGAGAAGAAAAGGAATTGACGACACCAAAGCCATTGTACAATCACGCAGAATGACACTATCCAGTGCCACCCATCGGCAGCTAAAACATCAACTCTTCCTCCCAACGACACTTGTCGACAAAGGTGGAATACGGTGATGATGATGATATTGATGATGATGATAAATCAATTATGACATCGGATATATTTTCCACCGGAGAGAAAAATCTGAAAACTATCAGCTTTGAATACATAAATTCACAGCTGAAGGGGGTTGGAGATATGATGGCATAAATTAAAAGTAAAAGAAACATTGTCCAGCAAAAACTAAAGCAATTAAAATTTTTAGGTTTTGAAATATGTAGAATAACAGGAGATCAGAGTGCTGAAAGCTCGCATAATTAACGTGGCAACAAATGGGAGTGAAATGTGGGCATCTAGCAAATCAGTTTGAAATAGCAAATCAGACGTATGCGCTATTAAACCTAAATCTTACATCAAAGTGTAAACATTAATTGGGTTAAAAATAGAACAAACAAATTCAACTAGCTAGTTAGTTCGTTATTCTGTCAGTCAGTCAGTCAGTCAGTCATTCAGTCAGTCAGTCAGTCAGTTAGTTAGTTTAATTAGTATAGTTAGATAGTTTCCTTAGTTAGTTAGTTAGTTAGTTAGTTAGTTAGTTAGTTAGTTAGCTAGCTAGCTAGTTAGCTAGTTAGTTAGTTAGTTAGTTAGTTAGTTAGTTAGTTAGTTAGTTAGTTAGTTTAACGACTGACGGCACGAATTCTATGTTGGCTATTGTTCTTCTGTGGCTTCCCGCATTGTGCTCTAGTATAGTGTGACCACGTCTGACTAGATATTCTTGCAGTATAGTCACAGCTGCAACATCAAATTCATTATTTGAAACATTTACTCATCCTGCCTCTCTGAAGGTGTCATCCTGGTCCATTGCTCATTCGCTTTTCATACCTGACAAGTCCCTAAACGTAACTGCTCATTTGTTTCCTCTTACAAACGCCTGTCCTGGCACGCAGATGAAACCGATTTTAGTCAGTCTTGATCTCCTCAGAGATTCAAGCATTGCTTTATGGCCCAGTCTATCTCGATCTTCTCTACTGTACTCATGAAGTCTCTGAGAAAGCACACATGGGTGAACATTGCTGTCTCCTGTCACAGCAGAATAAGAGAAACTGCAGTAAAGCTTTAAAAATGTGACGAATGAATCACCAAACCACGAACGAGACGTAGAAGGTAAGCTTACTAGAACACGATCACGAGTAACAAGTTGGATGTTGCGGCTAACGCCTTTGTCGGCACATTATAAAAAACACACACCAACACAACTACACGAAACACATTACATGAAAATATAAATACTATACAAGTTACATATATGTATCCTTGTTGTGGCCAGGACACGTCTTTCGTGGGATTCGCGTGTATGATTCTAACAAAGTAAATGAAATGGTGTATGCTTAGGAGGTCAAGGGGCTAAAGATATAAAACAACGCCTTCGACAGACGCATTTGAAGGGTAACCACAACACTTTCCAGGCTAACTAAGAGAATGTGTGAGAACAACAGACAGAGCGTACAAACAAAAGTTCAAGTATACAAAGCTTGTATCGATAGCACACTATCCTATGGGTCTGTATCTTGGGTCTTGAACTCACGAAGGAAAGAAACTTGAATTCCTTCTACATGAGATGTCTGGGGCGTATCCTGGGCATATCGTGGAAAGACCATATAACAAACAAACACGTGCTTGAAAGAGCGGATATTACCACAGTACACTCACTCCTCAAGTAGTGACGCCTGCAGTGGCTGGGCCACGTATCTAGAATGGAGGGTGAACGTATTCCCAAAGTTCTCCTGTACGGAGCACTAGCCACAGAGAGAACTAGCCACGGGGAAGTGGCCAACAGGAAGACCCCACAATGTGATATAGGGATGTGTGTAAACAAGATATGAAAACCCTTGGCATAGATCCAGACACGGGGGAAATAGTTGTAACAGACAGATGTTCCTGGAGAAGAGATGTACGAAACGGACTGGTACACTTTCAGCGCAATCTAGTCTAATAAACTGAAGGTAGGAGACACAAGCATAAAATGCAGTCATTTGCTGTGGGACCTACTTCGTCTCACAGATGCGGAAACTGATTGGATTGTCACTGTCGCATTGGACTATACCAGTGGTTCTCAACCGGTGGGGAATTCCCCCCCCCCCCCCAGGGGGGAATTTTAGGGTTTCCAGGGGGGGGGGGGGGAATGAAGACCATTTCAAGATAGCGTTAATACGAGAACCGATTACTTAACATTGTTTTTCCCTTCATACTTTACAGTTAAGTACGTCTCAATCTTCTAAAATTCATTTTATAAAGTTAGTAGACCTACAAATCATGTTTTATGTGGATGTCTAGACTTGTTTTAGTATGTGCTATTAAATTTACCTTACATGTTTACGTATACTGTATAGGGGTGGGGGATTTTTAGATAGGAAATATGAAAGGGGGGAATGATATTCTGAAAATACGGTGAAAGGGGGGGGGGGCACGGGCCAAATTTTTGATAGGAAAGGGGGGGGGGGTGATGTTCTGAAAATATGGTGAAGGGGGGCACGGGCCAAAAAAGGTTGAGAACCACTGGACTATACAGTCACCAGCGGCGCTGTCAGGCGCCTTCCCAACCGCACAACTCTAGTCATACATACAGGACTGAACGAGGTCTAGTACTAGAAGAGACCACTGGCTTGGGGAAAGTGGGTAGGGGGAGGGGAAGGAAGACGCCCGGGTAAGCGAACAGATAGGGAACAGGTGTAGACTACATAATGGGTAGAGTGGAGGGGCCACTGGGAAAAGGCAGGTAAATCACACTAGTGATTTTGTGGGTGGGGTGGGGAGGAGGGGAAGGGAGTGCACGTTAAATGCAACTGTGTTGGAACTTGAGCCCACGAGGAGAGAGTTAAATCAAACTGCAATTGAGAAGTGATAGGTTTTTCTGACATGGCCTTTACTACTGTCTCTGTCCAACAATAACTCACTACAGGAGACCCATGGGTATTAAGGCAAATAACATTGACCAAAATAAAATATTATGGGCAATTATAAACTCCTGGGTGTCTGGAAAAGATAACAGTAGAGGCAGGTGTGCATGGGACGCGGAGAATAGGAAGCCAACAACGTAGATGGATTCAATTTAATAGGTAGATACACACGAAAGCAAGAGAACAGGCACTACGTTTTAGTTTTGCCGAATTTTACCGGAGATTTTTTTTTTTGCGTTGATTTTCGGTGTCTTGTTTTTGTGTCTCCGATTTAATGACGTTTAGACTACTCATGATATTATTCCCTGATTATTTCAAGATCGAGTTAAAACAGACACCGATTACTTGATATAGTTTTTCCCACCCAGTTTTGCATTGTGCATTTCTGGCGTTTCGAGAATCCTTGTAATACCGGAGAACCAGACTGTCTATTCTAAGCGGTAAGTAAACCCGTAAATACCGTTTTATGATACATATTACATTGTCATACTATGTATTATTAAATTTAGCATCAATTTCTATGTATATTTTGTAATTTTCGACCATTTAAGTTGGCAATCAATGTCACACTGAAATTATGAAGATCGCATGCTGTAATGCGGTATTTCAATGGCGGGAGGTGGCAGTTTTTCTTGTCATACTCCAGCCAGGAACATTTAATATTGTTATGAAATATTCAGAGCGACTACAATGATAATGAATGTATGTTTACATTCAACACCCATTATGGTATTTATGTGTAATTTTTCTCCACTCTATACAGACCAGATCATTGATAATTTTGCAACTTTCCAACCGGACTTATTTTGTAAAAATGCATCTACGCAGGCGGTCTCGCTCTGACATACCGCGCGCGCAGTCACGTGCGAGGTCTGACTTCATATCGTGACGTGGAGACGTATATCTGTGTGTGTGTGTGTGTGCGTGTGTGTGTGTATGTGTGTGTGTAAACTGGCAGAGTTATCTGTCCCTGAGTTAGACAGCAGCAGTGGTTATATCCCTTGGCGACAGTGTAACCAACAGTTGTGTGAGTATGTAGGTAGGGTCACAAAAAGAGTAAGGTCAAAATCGTTTTTTTTTAAACATGTCTATATTAAATGATAAAGTGACACACAAACATTAATATCTCCCCTTAGAATTGACATACAGACTTTAATAAGGTACCGTTGGATTTTTTTTTCAAGAGCTATCCAACTATGCCAGTTATATATTTAAAAAGCAATGTAGAACATGTTCCTAAAGTGGCTACAAGAGATACACGAAAGCAAGAGACACACGAAAGCAAGTGACGCGACATCTGACTTGTGTCAGAGAAAAATATCGAGAGACTGTTACGAAGGAAATAACTCTGCAAAAGACAAGCCACTAGATTATGATGATGATGATGGAAATTGTATTTCCTTGTCATTCTAGTCCACTTTCCATTCTTGTCATCGACGCTGCTTCTCCGTGAAAAGCAATTTTCCCAAGAAGCAAACGGTGTCGCAAACCTTTTAAATAATTCAATGCTAACAGGAAACGCCATTTTTGAGCGATGCCCCAAAATGAATTCAGGGCATATCCGGGCGATCGGGTATCGAATTCCTTTCTGACGTCCTGCACTAGCATATCTTGATAACATTATCTAGTTTGCTGTTTGGGCTTTCATTTCTAACACCTCTTTGGCAATTCATGGCTGGATAGGCGCAGATTGAGTTTCATGCTCTTGCATATTAAAAAAGGGTACAGAACAATTGTCAGAAGCTCACGTGGGAGGTTATATTATGATTTCCAAGTGGTTCTTGGAATATGGTTCTAGTCACAAGTGCGTTTATCATGCTGTTCTATTCTTGGCGAATTAGATTGTGTTTAAAATCTCGGTATAGTTCCTCTTTGGTTTTAGATGGTAGGGGGTACGGGGAATGAAGTTTGATGTTTGGCAGAGGATGTATGGAGATTCCTTATGCACATTTATATTGTCCTAAATGTAAGTATATACATGATATTGGTAATAATATACAAACACTCTTCTTCTTCTTTGTTTTCATCGTCGTCATTATCGCCTTCTTCTTCTTCTTCTTCTTCTTCTTCTTCTTCTTCTTCTTCTTCTTCTTCTTCTTCTTCTTCTTCTTCTTCTTCTTCTTCTTCTTCTTCTTCTTGGTAATAATATACATACACTCTTCTTCTTCTTTGTTTTCTTCGTCGTCATTATCTTCTTCTTCTTCTTCTTCTTCTTCTTCTTCTTCTTCTTCTTCTTCTTCTTCTTCTTCTTCTTCTTCTTCTTCTTCTTCTTCTTCTTCTTCTTCTTCTTCTTCTTCTTCTTCTTCTTGTTTGGTTGCTACATCCTTGTCTTGTTCTTTTTGTTGTTCTTGTTCTTGTTCATGTTGTTGTTCTTCTTCTGGATTCTCTATTTCTTTCGCTGCTGCTGCTGCTGCTGCTGCTGCTGCTGCTGCTGCTGCTGCTACTACTACTACTACTACTACTACTACTACTACTACTACTACTACTACTACTACTACTACTACTACTACTACTACTACTACTACTACTACTACTACACCTATTCTTCTTCTTCTTCTTCTTCTTCTTCTTCTTCCTCTTCTTCTTCTTCTTCTTCTTTCTTTCACCCCAACTCCCCCCCCCCACCCCCTGATGATAAGACCCTAAACCGGCTGTGGCGATGTAGACATTTTCATGATTGTTTGGATTTTGCAGACAGTTTTCTATGAGTTCAGGTAGCCAATACCAATCCTCAACAGTCGTCTCTTACGTCAAGTATGATAGATTTCAGTGCTATTATTCTTTGCTTCTCTTTATGGGCTCTGGATATATATATATATATATATATATATATATATATATATATATATATATATATATATATATATATATATATATATATATATATATATATATATATATATTATAGATACATATATTCATTCATTCATTCATTCATTTAGTAGCATGTCCTTTGCAGAACCTCGCTCCCATAACAACCTTATGGAAAACTTTTCGATCACAAGCAAGGTGTCCCGCGTCCGATACACCCATCTGGAGATCTACTGCCACATCCTGCACCCGTCTTCTCTTTGGCCTTCCTCCTACTCTCTTCCCAAGCATATACTCCTGCATTATTGTTCTCTCCAAGCTTTAATGACTTTTCAAGTGACCAAATTATTTCAATTTTCTTTTTTTGTATCGTCTTTAATAGCCAACCCTCTTCAATATTTAGCTCATGAATTTTGGATGCATCTGTTCTTTTCTTTACCCAAGATATTCTCAGAACCCGTCTATAACAGTTGTATCCATTGGCATTTGTGCGCTATTCACCTTATTTAGTAAGTGTCCAGGTCTCACAGGCGTATGTTGCAATGGGAAAGATCTCAGCTCATCTCATCTCAACTCATCATGGTCCACTTGTACCTTGTTGTGTCGAGGTGAAGTATAAACATCGTGAGAGTGCCCGTTTATGGGCTTCATGTAATGGGAAAGATGCATGCTCTTAAAAATCTAATTTGTGTAGTTCTATCTATCCTACTCCATAATTTATTCAGTTGTTTTAGCTTTTGAAGAGCAATTGATAGTCGCCGTTTAATTTCTTTTATTGTGTCACCATTGTTGGTAATCAACGATCCAAGATATTCAACATTTTCCGCCACCTCCAATCTTTCCTCATTATCATATATTTATTTCTCCATAGTAGTTTTATATGTATGCATTTTCTTTGTGTTAAGATATAAGTTGTGATTTTCACAATGTCTTTGGTTTAAGGTTATTAAGTTTTCTATACCATTCTGTGATGTGGATAGCAATACTGTATCATCAGCATATCGAATCTCTGGTATTTCATCGATAGACCATCGATATTTAGGGCATCATATTGCTCCCTGGTTATATCATCTCTGACATTCCTCATTATATTTTCGGCGTACAGGTTAAACAAATAAGGTGACAGCACACAGCCCTGACGGACTCCTTGCTTGATGTCAAACCAATCTCATGTCTCGCCATCTATTCTAACCGATGCTTAGTTAGTTAGTTAGTTAGTCGACAGATCATCCTCGTTGCACATCGGACAATTCAGTCCATAAGTGCTCGGATCCCCTCCTCAGCAAATCCCGCAGCGTGTAGCGGCTAACGACGCCAGTTCTGTGTTGGTTTATCAATCTTCTTTGGCTTCCTGCGTAGTGTTCTTGTTTGGCCACCCCTCTTTTAATTTGCTGCTCTCGCAGTCTGGCCATTGTTGTAGATTCACAGTCATCACTTGGTTCTTGCAAAAGTCTCACTTCTCGTAGAGCATTCAGAATGTCAGCCTGGTCCATGGCGCGTCCGCCCTCAACAGTAGCCTCACCTGCGAGCTTGTCAGCCCGCTCATTTCCTTGTACTCCCGCATGCCCTGGCACGAAGATGAAACTAATCTTTGCCAGCCGAGACCGCTTCAGAGGCAGCAACCATTCTCTTCGGATCGACCCCTCCTCTATCCTCTTGATCATGTTCATTGAGTCGCTAAGGAAACAAGCCCTAGTGAATGTCTGTGTCTCGAGCCATGTTATTGCTTTACTTACTGCCATGACTTCCATGGTCAGGCTACTTGTGGTTTCAGTGAAAGCACCAGAGTCCTCCTTCACAATTCTCCCTCCGGCCGGAGCTGTAAAGGCCCATGAGCTTCTCACATGTCGGACGACCGACCCATCTGTGTAGATGACCGCGTCACTGTCTAGCGAATTCTCGAAAATCAACGCTTGTACTTCAGCCTCAACAGCAGCCGGATTTTCTTGTCTGCATTTTCTATCTAGTTGGATGCAAACTGAAAAGGATGTGCAGAAGTCTGTTGGCACTTGCACCCACTCCTCGCCAGGTTCTAAGTCCTCAAGTGAACACACCTGTTGAAGAATGTCCTCGGCTTGACCCATCCACGACCGTCCTCTTTTTAACCTGCTGCCCTTCACCTTCCTGATTTCACTATGCAGTGGATGCTGTGTGTTTGCGTTAATTCTGAGGTAGGCACGTGCCCTGCAAACTTGCATTCTCTCTTCAATGGTTGGAAAATCAAGAAGGTAGCGCATCGCCCTGCATGCTGTATCTCTTGTACATCCAAGAATAATGCGCATAGCTTCATTATGTATCCTTTCCATCCTTTCTATCTGCTTATGGCTGACAGTCAGGATTGCCATTGCATACTCCAAAACAGACATGACCAGCCCCTCGTACAGAAGACATAGATGGCGCTGCTCACAGTTTGCTGCCGCCATCACCCGCATCGCTGCCAAACCCCGCTTGGCCTTTGTTATCACCTGGTCTATGTGCACATTATAAGCAAGGCTTCGATCAAACCGTATCCCCAGGTAATTCATTGCCTGCGTTCTTACCACCGTCTCTGAACACAGCATTACAGTTGGTGTTGGATTGTTGACAATATGATTATTCAACGAGAACCAAGTCACTGTTGCCTTTGTTGGGTTGACCATTGCCCCAGCTTCATCACACCAAGTACTTATGCGATTGAGTTCGGTTTGTAGTTCCACAGCAACCTCCTCTCTATCCTTACCCTGACGATACACTAAAACATCATCGGCATATGACAATGTCCTGCCAGGTCCAGTGATCTGCTCACTGGTGATTCTCACTGTGTAGGCGTTGAACAGTACCGGAGATAATGGTGATCCCTGTGGTAGGCCAGGATATATTGTTGTTGGTTCCGAAGTCCAACTGCCACATCTAAAAACTACTTTCCGTTGGAAGAGAGCTGCAGCGATCCAACTAAGGAGGAATGGACTTACGTTTAGTTCAAGAAGCTGAAACATTTCGATAAAGATAAAGATTTCGATTTCGATAAAACATTTCGATAACCGATGCTTGTTGGTCTCCATCCATCTATCCTTATGTGCCATGCCGATAAGCGTGGGCCGTCATGTTCTGCCATCTCACTCGACCACCAGAATCGTCTATCAGCTCTGTGTTCCTGTCTCGGCCATGCCATGCGGCCAAGCCATCCAGGTATTTACTTCTCTGTCTTCCCCTTGGTCTCTTCCCTTCGATCTTGCCAGTTGTCACCAAGTTCTCCAAGTCATTTTTTCTCATAATATGTCCAAACAATTGTGACCGTTTATGTCTAATGACTCTAATCAGTTTACGATTTCATTTGTTTCTTGAAGGACTTGTTCATTGTTCATTGGTTTTTCTGTCTGTCCATAGCATTCTTTGCATTTTCCTCAGAAACCACATTTCCACAGCCATCAGATGGTTTTCAGCTTGGCTGCTCATTGTCCACGCTTCACATCCATACAAAATTCTACAATAATTCATACAAGGTTCTATGTAGCACTTCAACACTCTTTTTCTCGTTTCAATCTATATCTTTTTATTGGTCAGTATGTTTTCCATCTTGCAAACGGCTACCTTCGCAATGACAATTCTTGTTCTAATCTCTACGAGGCATCTCCCTTCAGATGTTATGACTGTTCCTAGATAACTGTAAAGAATATGCCCATTTACTCGTATATCACATTGTGGTATTTCCTTCTTCCCAGTGACGACCATTATCTGTGTCTTCTTACTATTCAGTTCTAACCATAGTTGTTCACTGTGTGCAGCAACCGCATCTACTAAATGTTGCAGGTCCTGTTCATTGTCTGCGATCAAGACTGTATCATCTGCACATCTAATGTTATTGATGCATCGTCCCCCAATGTTGATTCCTTCCATATCTTCTATATTTCTGACAATATCTCACTGTACAGGGAAAAAAGATCTGGAGACATTACACATCCCTGTATCACACCTCTTTTAATAGACTGATATTGGCCTTCATCGTTCTCAATTCTGATGGCAGCTTGTTGTTTCTAATATATGTTTTGTACAAGTCTAAGGTCTTTTCCATGAAATTGTAGATCTTCAAGCATCCTTATCATGTCGACATGTCTCTCTTTATCGAAATCCTTTGTGTAGTCAATAAAGCAATGATATAGACCTTTATTAACTTCTATAGAACGTTCAATTATTGTTCTCAGTATATACACATCGTTTACTCTATCCTTGCCTTCTATAAACCCACATTGGTCTTCTCCAATTTGGGGTTGTATATTTTCCTAACTCTTTGAATGATAATTCTCAGCAAAATCTTCGTGATGTGGCTTATTTTACTAATTGTTCGATGTTGATCACACTCCAAGGCTCCTGCTTTTTTCGGGATTGCAATAAATATAGAATTACATAATTAATGAGGTATATCTCCAGTATCGTATATTGCGTTCAGCAGTCTGGTGACTTGGTCTATTCCATATTCTACTATGGCATTGATAATTTCTATTGTGATGTTATCTGTACTCGGGGTCTTGCCAGTTTTCATATGGTTAAGGGCATTCTGAACTTCCATCTTCAAAATTGATGGTCCTTCATTATTATTCCGAAGATCGTATTGTTTTTCTCTTTTATCATCATAAAGGTCTTTCACATAATCTGACCTTGCATGTAAAATCTGATCTTTTTCTATTATTATTTTGCCATCTTTGGTTTTTAGGCAACCCGTTGATGTGTGTGTTATTTTGTTAGTGATGTCATTAATTATTTTGTGAATTAATTTGGTATTCCGGGTGTTGTGTTGAGTTTCAATCTCCTTGCTATTTTCCTCAAGCCATGTTTATTTTGCCTCTTTGCAAAGCTTTCTAATTTTCCTGTGGATCTCTTCATATTTCTCCTTGTTATGTTTGTTATTTCTTCTTATTTCCATGAGTTTTAAGATGTCTCCCGTCATCCATTTCTTCCGTCCTATTATTTTTATTTATGGGATGGTTCTTTCTGCAGCTTGGTTGACTGATTTCTTTAATAGTTCCCATTGGTCACTGACGTCTTGGAATAATATTTCCATATCGGACAATGCATCGAATCTGTTGTTTACCTCTACGTTGAATTTATCTTTTATCTTCTCACTCTTCAGTGTCTGTAGATCAACGTTTGTGTTTCTTGGTGATTATTTGACTTTCTTTAATTGTATATGTAAATTGCTTAAGATTAATCTATTGTCGCTGTAGGAGTCTGCGCTTGGTATAGTTTTTGCGACTTTTAAGGCATTTCGAAATCTTCTGTTGTGAGAATATAATCAGTTTGATTTCTGATCTTATGATCAGGACTCCTCCATGTCCATAATCTTCTTGGGTGCTGTTTATACCAGGTGTTTCCAATATTCAAATCCTGCTCTTTTGCCTACTGTACAAGTCTGCAACCTCTTTCATTCTGCTCCCCTAGTCCATACTTGCCTACTATGCATCCGTCCTGTTTGTTTCCAATTTTGGCATTCGTCACCCATTATGATATTTACTTCAGAATTCTTGCATTTCTTGAAAGCTTTCTCTAAATCATTATAAAATTCATCAATGCTGTCACCACTACTGTCTGCTGTTGGTGCATAAACTTGTATGACGTTGACATCAAAAGGTCTTCCACTCAACTTCACAAGCAACACTCTGTCTGATAGAGCCCAATATCCTTTGATCGAGTTTAGTCTCTCTGAATCCATTATAATTGTTACTCCTCTCTGTTGTTTTTCCCCCCACCAGAATAGATTATTCTATATTCCTCAGATGTTATAATTCCCATTCCTGTCCATCTGGTCTTACATATACCTAACAGGTTAATATTTAATCTACTCATTTCATTCTCAATTTTATCAAATTTTCCATTCCCACTCATAGTTGTTACATTCCAAGTTCCTACTTTCAATGTTGATATCCTTTTGCACTCAGTCGCCTGATGACGGTCTGGAGTCCCCTGGTGCACATGACTACCCCTACCGGGCGGGGCTGCTCCTGTGGAACACCCATTTACGCCGTTTCTCTGATTATCGATAAGACTGCAGTACATGATATTCTTGGCATTTGTAAAGAAGGTAGTTTGCCATTGCTTTCCTTCCTGGCAGTGAGAATACTGGTCGGTGACCGTAGCCATTGTCTCCCAAAAAAGAGATCCTCTGCCCACTGTCCTGTTGGCTGCTCTTCAACTTCATCCACCACCTGCACCCATGGCTTCACGTAACCCTGATCGGGGGGGGGGGGGGAGATATACGGGTATTCCACCTTGACCAAGGGTGTCCCATAGGCTAGCGGGGGGAAGGAGGCGTCTTACATCTCCGTTGATAGGGGATACCCCTACCTCGTTCTGTTGGTCTAGATCAGTGGTTCTCAAACTTTTTTGGCCCGTGCCCCCTTCACCATATTTTCAGAACGTCATTCCCCCCACCCTTTCACATTTCCTACCTAAAAATCCCCCACCCCTACACAGTATACGTAAAAATGGAAGGTAAATATGCTAAAACAGGTCTAGACATCAACATAAAACGTGATTTGTAGGTCTACTTACGTTATAAAATGAATTTTAGAAGGATGAGACGTGCATAACTGTAAAGTATGAAGGGAAAAGCAATATCAAGTAATCGGTTCTTGTATTAACGCTATCTTGAAATGATCTTCATTCCCACCCCCACCCACCCCCCCGGACACCCTAAAATTCCCCCATGGGGGGGGGGGGGGGATTCCCCCACAGGTTGAGAACCACTGGTCTAGATAGATCATTTTTATGAGTTGTACTACATGTGATGGAAAGCCTATATTCCTCATGATTTCCCAAAGTTTCTGATTTTGTGCACAGTCAAATGCCCTTGAATAATCCACAAAACATGAGAATGGGTTTACATTAAATTATCTGCACTTCTCAATTATTAAACATGAATAAAATGTGGTGGAACTGCGGTAAAGCTGTGAAAATGTAAACAATTTAAAATGACACAAAGTAGTGCAGCTTTACATAACAGATTAACTTTCATAGGCAAACAAGCACATTCACAAAACACAATATACAGTCACAGAGAAGAACTCATGTGATTACATTAAAACGTAACGACAAGACGAGAAGAATAAAAAGATGAACAAATGAAAGCAATGAAAAGAAAACCTTTTGCACATCCATGAAAATGTCATTTCCAGTTGTTGTTCCATGCATGCTGCAAACGTAAGCCAACTCTTCCATAATCTGAAAGTCCTAATTGAGACCACGAATGAACACGAGAAGTTGTGACGTACACGAGAGATCAGTAGACTCATCCAGTGCCAGAGAATACCACAACAAGTTCCTAGATTTCTCGCGTATCTGTTGCACTCTGTTCTCTCCTAGTTCTTCTGTTCTTCGCACAACTGAACTTGCCGAAAGGCTGATAGTTCCAAACAAATCGGCCATTTTAGGACACAAGTCATTTGCTGCTTCCATCATACACTCTTTGATGAAGTTACCATCAGTAAACGGTTTTCCTCGTTCTGCCATCTTATGCACTATTTTGTACCTTGTATGAGTGACAGATTCACTTTCAGCAAACTTTCTCGTGAAGAGATTTCTTTGTGTTTCTAAACCACGTTTCATGGACTCATATGTCTCAGAGCGTAACTTTCCAGAAAACTTCGAATATGTTGATAGATGTTTTGTTTCGTAGTGACACCGAAGATTGTACAGTTTCAAAACAGCAACACTTTCGCTGCAAATTACGCAACTGATTTTCTGGTCCTTTGTTTCCACAAAGAAATATGTTACTCCCCATACTTCATTGAAAACGCGACACTCGGCGTCCACTTTTCTTTTCTTAGTAGCCATAATGAAGGGTGAAGTATACGGGATCTGAAAATGAAAAAGACATTGAATTAGAAACATAATTAAACTCCTATTGAAATACAAGAAAAGCAAAGGATTGGGGGTCGCTGATGAAGCTACGGCTGACCGAAGGTACATATAAAGTTTATAGGTAATTTTGGTAATAGAATATATCTCATAATAAGGTTTGCAAAATATATAAATAGGCCGGCCTAAATAAACAGCCTATAGCAGAGTTGTTCAACCGGGGTTCCGCTAGTGGTAGCCAGGGATTCTGCCGAAACAGACCGAAATCGCCTAAATACAACATTTCTGCCCATCTAGTCTTATATATAAATAAGGATCGTATGTCTGTCTGTATCTATGTATGTCCTTTGTGCGCTCGCGAACGGCCCATCCGATTGAGATGAAATTTTCTACACGCCTTCCTTTCAGTCCAGAGCTGTCAACTGTCATATTTTTTTAGTGTGAAATCGCCTGCTTACTCAGTATTATTTCATTTTTCATTTTTCATTATAATTTCATATATTTCAGGGGACCTAACTCCGTAAAAGTTATTTCAAGGGGCATAACTTTTCTGTATAACTTATAGTCATATTGTGGCATCGTTTTCAAAGATTTATAAACTCTGTGTCCATAGTTATGTACCGGCATATGAGTTATAATAAATAATGATACAAACTGTAAGGCATTTTCAAAGTTTTCATAAAAATAATGCACAATGCATAACATTGTAACTCATCTTTATTTGCTTAAGAAGTTACTGTAGTCATGCAGGTGATTAGCAAGCGTTTTCATTAAAAATAATGGATGGTGTGTGGAAGGACATTCTTTTAAGTTACTTTTTTTGTTGTATGAATTTAATGAGAACTTATATGACTACTTATATGAATTAAATGAGATGCTCCCCACCAGGGACTGGGCGAAGCCGGACAGGGTCAGGCAGACAGACAGACAGACAGACAGACAGACAGACAGACAGACAGATAGACAGATAGTCGGTAACGGGAACGGGAACTTATATGACTACTTATATGAATTAAATGAGATGCTCCACACCAGGAGCTGGGCAATGCCGGGCCGGGTCAGACAGACAGACAGACAGACAGACAGACAGACAGACAGACAGACAGACAGACAGACAGTCGGTAACGGGAACGAGAACTTATATGACTACTTATATGAATTAAATGAGATGCTCCCCACCAGGGACTGGGCGAAGCCGGACAGGGTCAGGCAGACAGATAGACAGACAGACAGACAGACAGAAGACAGACAGACAGACAGACAGACAGACAGACAGTCGGTAACGGGAACGGGAACTTATATGACTACTTATATGAATTAAATGAGATGCTCCACACCAGGAGCTGGGCAATGCCGGGCCGGGTCAGACAGACAGACAGACAGACAGACAGACAGACAGACAGACAGACAGACAGACAGACAGACAGACAGTCGGTAACGGGAACGAGAACTTATATGACTACTTATATGAATTAAATGAGATGCTCCCCACCAGGGACTGGGCGAAGCCGGACAGGGTCAGGCAGACAGATAGACAGACAGACAGACAGACAGAAGACAGACAGACAGACAGACAGACAGACAGACAGACAGTCGGTAACGGGAACGGGAACTTATATGACTACTTATATGAATTAAATGAGATGCTCCACACCAGGAGCTGGGCAATGCCGGGCCGGGTCAGACAGACAGACAGACAGACAGACAGACAGACAGACAGACAGACAGTCGGTAACGGGAACGGGAACTTATATGACTACTTATATGAATTAAATGAGATGCTCCACACCAGGAGCTGGGCAATGCCGGGCCGGGTCAGACAGACAGACAGACAGACAGACAGACAGACAGACAGACAGACAGACAGACAGACAGACAGTCGGTAACGGGAACGGGAACTTATATGACTACTTATATGAATTAAATGAGATGCTCCCCAAAAAGGACTGGGCGAAGCCGGGCAGGGTCAGCTAGTTTATTACATAAAGTAGGAAAGACACATGGATCATCGCACAGAGTTCTTTGAGCAACGTAAACATTTGCGTAAGGATCTGCTCCAGTAGAAAGGTTGAAAGACACTTGCATGGAGACCAGCTCGATTGACACCTTGAGCGAGAAATTCTTCTGAACTGGGAATAATAATTGTATTTTCTTAATAACACGAGGCTTCTTTGGCATTTTTATTCTATGTGTGCTACTTTATTGCATCTATTCACACTTGTAGTTCATTTACCTACCACTGTCAAACAAATAAATTCTTGTTACATACCTATAAGCCGGTCTCCATAGTCGAGAGTTTAGCAGCTTTCCCCGTAACCCCGAATACTCTCGTGGTTGAAGTGAGCGCACGAGAATTGGAAGCGGTTCGAGTCGCGCCAGTGACTAATGAGAGTATAGAGCCGGTCGTTCAGAAAGCAATGGCAAACTGCTGAGCGTAATCTTGCCAAGAAATCAACAATCAGCTGAAAGATGCTGATGTTGAAAGCGATGTCCTGTAAAGGATATGCAAAACATTTTTTTTACATACCTATAAAATGGAATGACTGGTAAAAAGAAGTAAATATTTCTGGAGTATAGGACCTGTGTTGACAGCCGGACGTACCTGGGGGAGGGCAAGATGCGTGTTTGAGTGTGTTTCCATGGAAACCAAGGTAACTTCAGAGCGTAGGCGGCGCTACCATGAGTCGGGTAAGGATTTGGGATGGTGCGAAATAAACAAACATTACAATAAATAAGAATATCTAGATACAATAATTTATAATTGAAAATAGTAAATTTAAGACACGTAGCAGTCAGGAGGTCTCCGCACGTGTGAAGATCTCCTATTATTCTAAACATAATATTTACATTTAAACTGTATCACTAACGTCTCATGTAAGTTCGAGTACCGTCAGCGGGCCGGATGAAATGATATCGCGGGCCGGATCCGGTCCGCGGGCCGTAGTTTGGTGACCCTTGAACTAGGCTACCAACTAACAATATACCACAACAAGCACTGATGTACAAACCGAATGAAACCAGAATAAGAGGCTGACTATGCAATTGATGAACAGAGGTAATAATAGAGTACATGAAAATCTAGATATATGAAGCCTATAAATGGGTACTCTCCTGCTGTTTATGCTTCACCTCGACACCGCAAGGTACAAGAGGAACAAGATGAGATGAGATGAGATATAATGAGATGAGATGATATGGTGAGGGGAGTTATTGTTCTTACGCTGATAAGGACTTCGATCGGAAAGTTCGACTGTATCTGTTTTTTATTCATCAGTTGAGCTTTTTGGCTATAATGTGTGTTTTTCTTTGTACTTCGTTATAAGCTCGGCAACAGAAAACTCCTTTTATTGATACTAGTTCCGATAGTTTGCATTTGTGACTCAAGAAAAAGTAATGGGCTGCACAGATGACATAATTTCTGGCCTACATCCAGCGGAAAGTAAACCTGGTACTTGTTCATTATTCCCCGAAACGAAATATCCTGTTTCCCACTTTCAATATAATGGAAAAGTATGATGAAACAAGTATCTCTTCATTTTCCTTAGATATTTACTTTCATTCCTCGGAGAATTCAGCTTCAATTTCTCTTATTAATGACAGTAGTTCAGCTGAAACCGCAGTCTCCCATCCTCATTGCTTCGACACTCTCGCACAACTCATGGGGGAATTGAGTCCTCAGTAGTATCGGCCATATCTCGTGTTGGCTATTATAGAAACCGTTGATGCTTTTATCGTTCGTGTAGGTCCTTCAGTCTCTACAATGGGTATTTGTTATTTTCTGGAGTTTATTTTATTACTGCGACCGGAGCTGTGGTAGTACATCTTCCAGTCTTCCTACCACTATTTCTGCTACAACAACAACAACAGTACCTACTACTACTACTATTACTGCTGCTGTTACTACTACTACTACTACTACTACTACTACTACTACTACTACTACTACTACTACTACTACTACTACTACTACTACTACTACTACTACTAATACTAATACTACTACTACTACTACTACGACTGCTACTACTACTTACTACTTACTACTACTACTACTACTACTGCTACTACTACTATTACTACTACAACTACTACACTACCACTACTACCACTACCACTACTACTACTACTACTACTATTACTACTACTACTACTACTACTACAACTACTACACTACCACTACTACCACTACCACTACTACTACTGCTGCTGCTGCTTCCATTACTACTGCTATAATAATAATAATAATAATTTTTTTTTTTGCATATCCTGTACAGGACATCGCTGTCCACACCAGCATCTTTCACCTTTATGTTGATTTCTTGGCAAGATTACGCTCAGTAGTTTGCCATTGCTTTCTGAACAGCCGGCTCAATACTCCGTAAGTTACCGATGCGATTCGAACCACTGCTGATTCTCACCGTCATCACGTTACCCACGAGAGTATATAAGATTACGGACAAAAGTCGCTAACCTCTAAGCCACGAAGCCGGCACAATAATAATAATAATAATAATAATAATAATAATAACACAATGGCTGCTACTTTTTCTGCTAGCGACACTAATACAATACATATTACAACAAAACCATAAAAATCATTACAATTACTGATACCACGACAACAACCATTACTACTACTACTATTAGTACTACTTGTTTCTACTGCCACCACCAACACTACGACTACTACTACTATTGCTATTACTACTACTACTATGAATACTACTACTAGGAATACTATTACTAATATTACTGCAGCTGTGCTGTCAATATCAAGCAATAAAACTAATAATGCTACCACAACAGTTTTTTTTTTTTTTTTAATTCGCATATCCTTAGAATTAAATTGTAAAAAGCCTCAGGTTATGGTCGTCACTAGGAAGGAAGAAGTGCCACAATTTAATATACAAGTTTAATGGAAATATTCTTCAACAAGTGAATCGGTACAATTATCTTGGAACAGTCATAACATCTGATGGGAGATGCCTTGAAGAGATTAGAACAAGAATCGCCATGGCGAAAGTAGCCTTTAGCAAGATGAAAAACATTCTGACCAATAAAAAGATGTCAATTGAAACGAGAAAAAGAGTGTTGAGGGGATACATAGAGCCTGTTATTTTGTATGGATGTGAAACTTGGACAATGGGCAGTCAAGCTGAAAAACATCTGATGGCTGCAGAAATGTGGTTTCTGAGGAAAATGCAAAGAATACCATGGACAGACAGAAAAACCAATAACCAAGTACTACAGGAGACAAATGCCGGCTCCATGGCCGAGGAGTTAGCAGCTTTCTCCGCTAACCCCGAATACTCTCGTCACGTGACGCGACGAGAATTAGCAGTGGTTCGAATTGCAAAAAGTGACTTATGAGAGTATGGAGCCGGTCGCTCAGAAAGCCGTGGCGTGCTGATGAGCGTAATCTAGCCTAGGAATCAACATACAGCTGAAAGATGCTGGTGTTGACCGCAATATCCTGAAACAGGATGGAAACGCGGGGGAAAAAAAAAAAAAAATACAGGAGACAAATGAACATCGTAAACTGATTAGAGAAATTAGACGTAGACAGTCAACATTTTTTGGACATGTTATGAGAAGAAATGGATTGGAGAACTTGGTGACAACTGGCAAGATCGAAGGAAACAGACCAAGAGGCAGACCGAGAGGAAAATACCTGGATGGCTTGGCCACATGGCATGGACGAGACAGGAACACCGAGCTGATCCACGACACTGGTGATCGAGTGAAATGGCGAGTCATGACCGCCCACGCTTTCCGGCATGGCACATGATTGATTGATTGATATCCTTTACAGGACATCGCTGTCAACAGCAGCATCTTTCAGCTGTCTGTTGATTTCTTGGCAAGATTACGCTCAGTAGTTTGCCATTGATTTCTGAGCGGCCGGCTCAGTTATCCCGCAAGTCACCAGCGGGGGTCGAACAGCCTCCAGCTCTCGCCCGTTACGAGACTCTGCGTGATAAACGGGATTAAGGAGAAAGTGGTGTAACCCCTCGGCCAGAGAGACCGGCACCACAACAGTTACTAATCCTTTATTACTGTTACTGCCGCAGTGTCCTGTTATTTTCCCGAGAGGAGGTTGGAATCAACAAGCACATCTTCAAACTTATTGTCTGTTGGGATTATTGACTGACTTTGGTCTACACTCCTCCCTTCTGTCTTCATTTCCATATATCTATTTCTTTCACTCTCTCTGTTATTCCCTCAACACATACTCCGACAACAGTTCCTTTCAACGATAAACAAAAGATTTATTAATAAAAACTATGTCTGGTAGTATATATGGATTTTGTAAGCGTAGTTGATAGTGTATTCTATTGTTGGTGCTAGAAAGAACTCTGAATGTCTATCAGCTGTGTTGCTTCTCGCCCATTCATTCTTCAAGATCACAGGACAGCACATCAAACAGGACAGAGCTCACCCTGGATGATCCGTATGCTTGAAGTCTGATGGTAAATCCGTTATTGAATGAAACAAAACTGTTCACCACTGATTCACTGTACCGTAATAAAAGTCCCGTAAGTTTATGCATGCGCCCGGATCTGTTTCATGACGGTAAGTATCCAACATCGAAAAAACACCACATCGTCACAGTTCTTCCTATTGTCTTTTATTACTAGCAATGTTTTTACTTGTCTATTCTTTCTTCCCTATGCATACAAGACGTATGTAGTTGTAAGTATCCCTGCTTGCCACAGGTTACCATCTTTTCCTTTTAAGTGTTTTAGGGGTATATTCGTTTGAGCATACAGTGTTCTGTATTTGACTTTACTTTATCCTTTCTTCATCTTAAAACATTGTCTATGTTCTGTTTGGTTCTAAGTAAGTACTTTATTTGTTCAAGTGTAGTACTCTTCATCTCTTCTCTGCTTTCACTAGGAGATTGGAACCTGTGGAGAAGTATAACAGATCCCGTGATAAGCGTCCGCCCCTTACTACTACCTATGCAAGTGTCCTTCTCCAGCCATAATGACAAGGCTTCCGAAGTAAACACCCGCATAAGACATATGAATTCACCAAAGTCTAAACTATCCACTAATAGAAAGCAATGGTAAATGCTATTCACACACATCTATATTCCTATGCTAAAACTATACTCTAATATATTAATACCTTATAATTATCTTTGTCTGAATTGGGGGTACTAATGCACAATAGATACACAAACGTTCTTCCGAACGCCGCACCACCCTTTCCATACTCCCTTGTCTCATGGAAAATCAAGAATCACACTAACTTCCACAAAGAAGTTGCTACTCTTTATAGGTCATTTTTGCCGCATAGTCCTTGACATTGCTTGACACCTCAAGTCAATACTTCATTATCCCCGTTAGTGGAAAATTACTGATCTGAAACTTTTCCGTTATTTTATAAAACCCTCATTGGTTTGTTCCTTCCCTCTGAGTCATATATAGACCGCAATATGCTGGGGAAATTTTCCTCAGTAACCCATCTCTCCTCCTCCTTCTCAGCCCCAACTCTCTCTCCACACACACCTGACATTATCTGGGTTTTTCAATCCTGTCTTTATCACCTGACCACGATCCTGTCCAATAGTGCTGTCTGCCTTTGTCGCAAACCTATTTGTCCACGCGAAAGTTACCTGTGCTATCGGTGGGCACTTCCGTGTCTTGACCTATAAACACATGCGCCTGGTCACTCAACCCGACATTTCGTGATGTTTTTAACCCGTGAATTAACCTCGTCATCCTACACTCTCATTGACCTGTGCCGCTGTAATTTCTACGTTAACACTTCAACCCGTCAACATTAGTGGTCATTGACTCCGGTCACACCGTTGTTGGTTATCCTTACTGTTTTGTTTGTTAACCCTTCTCCTACCTGGTTAGTCGGTGTATAAAGTCGTCTATCTGGGAATCATTAACTCTCAGTATTCCACGACATAGGCCCCCTCTTAAGAGATTAGACCGCGTCGAATCTTTCTCACTGTAGGTTTGATTCCCATGATCCACAACCCTAGTCTTCTTCCTCCGGAGCTGGATGTCTGGATAGGAAATCTGCTCCTACATTCTCCTTACCAAGGATGTATTCCACGGTGAAGTCCAGTTGCAGCATCAACGTCCCTCACATCCACCGTGCATTGAGCTTCTGCTAAGTAGCTATGACCATCACGTGTTGATGATATGATTGGATCCTCACATGGCTCACCTCATTATCCAGTAGGCGCTCTAATTGACACCCTACTATACTACTCACGACTGAAACTAGTGTTGGCTCCTCGCTCCTGTACGTCCGGTCGACCTACTTTCGACTTGCGTCAGCGACGGCTCACAATACAGACGGATTGTCCCATCCTGATTGTAACACTGCTTCCATGTCCTCTTGGTTTCCCCCGGCTTTGCCTCTGGGGATGTTCCACCTCGTCCTCGATGGACCGAGTCGTCTTTCCCAAATCTCCTGGACTTTTGCTTCCAGGACCATCTTGGGCGATATTGTATCTGGTCAGCCAATCTTCGGTTGGAGTCCTGGGTAATTCTCGCTTTTCCCGACGTTACCCACCCCTTCTGAACTTGGTTACCGGTGAAACTTTCACTCTTGTCCTTTCCCTGACTTGTGATTTCCCTCCTCCTGTCGTTGGGTAAATCTGACCTATCACGTACTGTCCCATAGGCCCTCCTATGTTGTACTGGCGATCTCTGGTCTTCGTCTGGACTGGTAACCTTTGTCCCAATGGCTGCCATCACCATAAAGTGCGAAGCTTTGCTCCCGGATCTCTCTTCATATTTCCTAATGAGATGTCTAGGGAGATTTTTCTTCTCTTCCCCGATCCGTATTTTGTAGATGTTCTTGGACACCACCTTTTCCACAGGATAAGGTCCTTTCCATCCTACTTGGAGTATATTGGTCTCTGCTGGACTCCACACTTCCACTTTGTCTTCCACTTTAAGAGCTAGTTTCCTCTTAATTCGCTTGTTGGGTGGTGCTTTCTGGCACTCCGAACAAGACTTCAACCACCGGCGTACATCTCCGGTCATTCCTGGCCAGCAATAATGGCCGGAAATTTGCTGCAAGGTCTCTCTGACACCCATATGTCGATTCTCGCCTATGATGTGTCCACTCTGAAGAATGTGAGGACGGTGGGTCTCTGGAACCACCCACTGCTCGTGCAGGTTATCTCCCCTCCCAGCTCTCCGATAGAGTAGTTGATTCTTCAGAAAGTACTGTCCCCGTTCTGGTGGCTCAGCACTTCTTTGCAGCTTCCTGTAGCAAGGATGCAACGTAGTATCCTTCCTCTGGGCAGTATGCAATTCTCCTATCCCTGAGTTGTCGCATAGTGTCTCTGCCTCTTTTTCCTTCCCTTGAGATCCACTGACTACTGTTCCCTTTTGGGCTGGCTGTTTGGGCATCCCCAAAAAGACATATTTCGTGCCAATGATCATGGGAAATAAGGAGTCAGATAATACAGCAGCTGGAATAATGCCCGTGACGTACCTGGATTTAATCTCCACCTTGGCGATTGGCAGCGTCATGGTAACAGCACTCCTCATTGCCGGCTGTATTTCTATGGTCTCCCCTGTAAGTTGGTCTGGGCTTACCAAGCTGGCGTCCACCACCGCTTCCCCATCCAAACCGGTATCGTAGAGACAAGCAACCTGTTGGCCATTTACTTCAATCAGTTCAACCACAGGTGGTCTCTCTTGGTCCTGAGTGCCTTTCATCTCCTTGACCGTTTCCTTGCCTTCCTCTTTTAATTCCTCGAGGTTGGTTATGCAATTGGCGTCGTTTGCCTTGCATCTGCAGTCCACAGTATTATGTGTTATCGACTGGCAGTGTGTGCACCCTGTTCCCTTCCTAGGTTTCCGTGTGTCCTTTTTGTTCCTTTCTCCTTCGCCGACCTCAGCCTTGTCTGTGATCACCGATGTAGGAATCACTTTGCATGCTGCGAAGTAAGAACTTTTAGGTTTCGATCTGCAGTCCTTCGTGTTATGAGATGGTACCTTGCAGAATGAACACCACCTCTCAGACCACTGTCGTTTCGCTTGAGAATTCGAGGTGCTCTGGTTTCCTACCTTCACCTTCTCTGAACTCTCCTCTGTGTGCTTTATATAAGGTTCCACTTTTTCTCCTTCCCAGTTTTTAGGTTTCTTTTTCTCTGGTTTCTCCTGACCTTTGGTTTGTGTACTTAGTTCCTCAGTTTCACCATGTACTTCCACGAACCTTTCCGCCAGTTTAGTCACAGCCTCAATCCGTTCCGCCCCTTGTTCTCCCAAGAAGGTTCTGAGAGGTTTCGACATTTGCTTTCGCATCTGGTCGACCACCATCATCTCTTCGAGACTCTCATAATCCCTCTTGAATTCTGCCAAGTCCATCCATTTCTGGAGATAGGATTTCAGCCTCAGACTGTATGCGGCGAATAGTTCTCCCGGCTCTCGTCTAGACGATCTAAACTTCTTCCTATACGTTTGTGCTGTGATGTCAAAATGTTTCATCAAAGCGGCTTTTAATTCCTGGTAATTATTTTCCTGTCCTGGTGGTAAGCGTGTGTACACCTCAAATCCCGAACCTATTAATCCCTGGGATAATTTAAGAGCCCACCTGCTCCTATCCAGCCCCATAGCGACTGACATTGCTTCAAAGCGAGATGCGTACTGGTCAAAGCGTTCCTTAGACTGATCGTAGACAGCTAAGGGAAACTTCATGGCATGGTAACCATGTCCACTCATGTGGGTTGCACCAGGTGACGAAGAACTTCCTTCCACTCCATCTATTTCTCCCTTAGTTTGTGTCTTGAGTTCTAGCTCTTTCATGCGGTATTTATGTTCTCTGATCTTTGTGGCTTCTTCTGCTTCCAACTGGGCCTTACGATCTTCCCTTTCTGCTTGACGAAATTCTCGCTCTTTTTCCTGTATGTAATCAGTTAAGTCTGAACCAGCCAACCCAATTTCCTCTCCGTTTGCCCTCAGTTCGGCTGTAGTTAGTTTGGGAGTGGCCATAGTTACAGCAGGTAAGTCAGCACGTTGAGTAAAGACACCTCAAGGCAGTAAAGAAGTACTCACTATAAACTTATATTCTACCTAGAACCTATATCATTTATCTATGTCTATTAAATATTATTAATCTACAACACCACACAGTACATCACAACCACTCTCTCATCCACAAGAGGAGATATAGGATAAAGACTTATGTAGACGTGTGACCGTGTGACTAGGTATGTAATGTGTCTTACCACCTATCCACATTCACTCTGTCTGGAACTTTCTCACTGTAAAGTCACCAGCATTAATGAAATGTTTCTACCATAAATGTAATGGCACCATATATCCAATGGACGTCCTTCCATTAAAAGTCATCAATATATACTTCTATTTATTCCAATCAGTATGTCCCAACATGCAGGTACTCCGCTATGCCTGTGCCAATATGCAGGTACCCCTCTATGCATATGCCATGTTATGCCTTCAGGTCATATGGGTATTATGTATGTACCCCGCTCGCTCCACCAATTATGTCCTGTTATTTTCCCGAGAGGAAGGTAGGAATCAACAAGCACATCTTCAAACTTATTATCTGTTGGGATTATTGACTGACTTTGGTCTACACTCCTCCCTTCTGTCTTCCTTTCCATATATCTATTTCTTTCACTCTCTCTGTTATTCCCTCAACACATACTCCGACAACAGTTCCTTTCAACGATAAACAAAAGATTTATTAATAAAAACTATGTCTGGTAGTATATATGGATTTTGTAAGCGTAGTTGATAGTGTATTCTATTGTTGGTGCTAGAAAGAACTCTGAATGTCTATCAGCTGTGTTGCTTCTCGCCCATTCATTCTTCAAGATCACAGGACAGCACATCAAACAGGACAGAGCTCACCCTGGATGATCCGTATGCTTGAGTCTGATGATAAATCCGTTATTGAATGAAACAAAACTGTTCACCACTGATTCATTGTACCGTAATAAAAGTCCCGTAAGTTTATGACTGCGCCCGAGTCTGTTTCATGACGGTAAGTATCCAACATCGAAAAAACACCACATCGTCACAGTTCTTCCTATTGTCTTTTATTACTAGCAATGTTTTTACTTGTCTATTCTTTCTTCCCTATGCATACAAGACGTATGTAGTTGTAAGTATCCCTGCTTGCCACAGGTTACCATCTTTTCCTTTTAAGTGTTTTAGGGGTATATTCGTTTGAGCATACAGTGTTCTGTATTTGACTTTACTTTATCCTTTCTTCATCTTAAAACTTGTCTATGTTCTGTTTGGTTCTAAGTAAGTACTTTATTTGTTCAAGTGTAGTACTCTTCATCTCTTCTCTGCTTTCACTAGGAGATTGGAACCTGTGGAGAAGTATAACAGATCCCGTGATAAGCGTCCGCCCCTTACTACTACCTATGCAAGTGTCCTTCTCCAGCCATAATGACAAGGCTTCCGAAGTAAACACCCGCATAAGACATATGAATTCACCAAAGTCTAAACTATCCACTAATAGAAAGCAATGGTAAATGCTATTCACACACATCTATATTCCTATGCTAAAACTATACTCTAATAAATTAATACCTTATAATTATCTTTGTCTGAATTGGGGGTACTAATGCACAATAGATACACAAACGTTCGTCCGAACGCCGCACCACCCTTTCCATACTCCCTTGTCTCATGGAAAATCAAGAATCACACTAACTTCCACAAAGTAGTTGCCTACTCTTTATAGGTCATTTTTGCCGCATAGTCCTTGACATTGCTTGACACCTCAAGTCAATACTTCATTATCCCCGTTAGTGGAAAATTACTGATCTGAAACTTTTCCGTTATTTTATAAAACCCTCATTGTTTTGTTCCTTCCCTCTGAGTCATATATAGCCCGCAATATGCTGGGGAAATTTTCCTCAGTAACCCATCTCTCCTCCTCCTTCTCAGCCCCAACTCTCTCTCCACACACACCTGACACTATCTGGGTTTTTCAATCCTGTCTTTATCACCTGACCAGCGATCCTGTCCAATAGTGCTGTCTGCCTTTGTCGCAAACCTATTTGTCCACGCGAAGGTTACCTGTGCTATCGGTGGGCACTTCCGTGTCTTGACCTATAAACACATGCGCCTGGTCACTCAACCCGACATTTCGTGATGTTTTTAACCCGTGAATTAACCTCGTCATCCTACACTCTCAGTGACCTGTGCCGCTGTAATTTCTACGTTAACACTTCAACCCGTTAACATTAGTGGTCATTGACTCCGGTCACACCGTTGTTGATTATGCTTACTGCTTTGTTTGTTAACCCTTCTCCTACCTGGTTAGTCGGTGTATAAAGTCGTCTATCTGGGAATTATTAACTCTCAGTATTCCACGACATGCAGATACTACTATAAATGCTGTTACTACAACCTTTACTAGTGCACACAACTTTTATCATTAAGGCTACTATTATAATAAATGTCATTTCTCTATTGTTACTGTTACTACTACTGTTATTATTGTAATTTATACTAATGGTACTGCAACTACTGTTATTAATATTGTTACTTTTACGAGAGGACTTCAAATAAAAACCTTAAATGATTTTTGTATGTGTGAATATATTCTGAAATTGTACAGAACATATGTATAATTTTTCGATGTAGTCACAACTGCGTTTTATGCAAGTCCTCCAATGCCAATAAAGTGCTTGGATTGCTGTAGAAACAAATTCTTTTGGCCTCGCGCGTAATCATTCATGCACCACCTGCTGTACCTTTTCATCGGATCAAACAGTTTTGAGACTTCCTACTCTACTCATACACTTGCTGGAGTGACAGGCATGCATCACCATACTGGACCTTCATTCAAAGATGACTTTCTTTAGGTTTCACCCCTTCATTGATCAGTTGAGTTGAGTTGAGCTAAGAAACGATATCACTGCACTTGAGACATTTCCACAAACGCCTCGTCCCCTCATTGAACAGCCAGCGAAGAACATTATTAGCCCGTGAGTACACCGTCATTTACTCTACCGCAACCACTGAAGCTCGGGAACGTATTATCAATTACTCTATCACAACTTCTTCAGATCGTGAACGCATTATCAATTACTCTACTACAACTCCTTCATCTCGTGATTACATTATCAATTACTCTACTAGAACTCCTTCATCTCGTGAATGTGTTATCAATTATTCTACCACAAATCCTTCAGCTCATGAATGTATGATCAAATACTCTACGACAACTCGTTTATCTTGTGAATGTATTATCAATTACTCTACCACAACTGCGCACCATCAATTACTCTATCACACCTTGGTCATCTCATGAGTGTATTATCAATTACCCTACCACAACTCCTTCAGCCAGTACATATTATACATTATCAATTACTCTACTACAACTCCCTGAGCTCGTGATTGTATTATCAATTACTCTATTATGAGGCCTGGTGTTCCTTGCCAGTGAGAAGTCCTGATCGTTCGGGTTCACATCGATTGATGGACGTCAGTCGCGGCGATTGGGCAATCTTGAGCATAGCCTACGATGGGTAACGTTGTAGTATTCTGTTATGATAGTTTGGCGTGTCCAGCGTGTGCCGCGTGGTTACACACCCGCTTCACACGCCAGTGATCCGGGGCTTGTTTCCGGATCCGGTCAGGGATATGCACTACTGACGAGCTCAAACGAGAGCGAAACACGAGTATAGTGCTTCAATATTGCCGTGAATAGAGCCAATATATACAAATATAACTGGCCGTGGCAGCCTAACGTCACTGCATCTGTGTCCGTCTTCCAGTCGTCTTGCCATGCTCGCCACTGGAACCAGATGGACACAGACGAGAGAGCGGGGACGACGGAGTTGCGCGACCACTACCTCGCTATACAAATCTAAAGCGCAAGTCATTCGTTCCTCATCAAAAGATGCAGTGTAATGAATGGTCCTCGTCATTCATGACGGACGAACATCGGATAGGCCTTAGGTTCATGCCGGAATACGATCAGCGTTGCCAGTAGTGGGTTGTGCTCAATATTTAAATTTCACATCCCGAAACAACCAAATAATCAATTATTCTATCTCAACTTTTAGCATGTGCTAGTAAGTCCCCCAACCCCACCCCACCCCTACCCAAAAAAAAGAGGAAAGTAAAGGACCCATTTACCAGCCATAAGTCGCATTGGACATACGGTGATAGACCCACATCTGTATTGACCATCGGTACTTGGCGGATACGGTGATCAATATGACTCCAGTGGCCTTTATTTCCCAATGAATTTACTGGTACCATTTTAGGCCGGGTGGACTGAGTGAGGGAGTATTTTCTAAGAAATCGAATCATCCTCAACGCGGTTCGGACCCATGATCACCATACCTGCAGTTGAGCCATTAGGTTACCGCGGCTCCTGTATGGGATAGTTCACATATGTTGTTTGTCCATCAAGAATGATGATGACCATTCAGTTCATCCAGTGGGGTTGAAAGTATGGAACCGTGAATTCTAAGATGGCTGATGAGGCTTATTTTGACTCGAAATGTTCTTTCATAATGCGGGCAAAGAATGCTTGACGTTCCAAGAGGAGGGTCTCCTGCAATGGTTTTTCTTTCCAACCTTTTCTTCACAGCTCTTGCAGTCCTGTTTGCGTCACAAGTGACTGCATCCATGCGTAATGATGTACGCCACGAATTTCGGTCTTTGGCAGCAGTCTCCCAGGTGTCATAATGAATTCCTAAAAGCTTTTAGTGAGATCTCCAGAGTATCTTTAAAGCGTTCCCCCTGACCGCCCTGGCTAAAAATGTTGACTTCTCGTCTTTGACTTGGGGGATTAAATGTCAAGCACCTCTTAAGTTGGAGTGGGGTCGACTGATAACGAGGGACACTGGTAATAAGGATAGTTAATCCACACTCAAAAGTCAGTTCAGTTTACTAGAAGTAATATCACGTGTATGACCTACGCTTGAGTTAAAAGCGATCGAAAGCAAAAATAATATCATCAATATCAAAACGGCTAGCGCAGATACAACATGCATATCTATAACTTTAAAACATATCCGGCACATACAAGCAGGTTATACCCCTAGTTCACGAAGTGGTATTTTCTGCTCGCAACAATACCATATTAGGGGGGGGGGGGGGGGGGGAAAAAACATTGTTGGATTGTAAGAGAATGAGGCTGGTTTTGTCGCAGACGGCATATGGCTAATTATTGACTTCAGCATGAGAACAGATCGTGTTCACATTCCGCATCAGTCACAACACAGCTCAGAAATTGCCAGTTAGGCCAGGCAGTTCACGACCCAAAGCGAGACATCATTTTTCTGGTACCGCTTTTCCTTGTCGCAAGGTAATGATTTCCTGTCGTGGCATCAAACTTAATGATGTTGCTTCCTACATCTGGCAATGTTGTGGTTTTCCCCAAAGCCCGGCTGATGATTTCTCACATCGGATGGCTGTTTCCACGTGTAATACCAATCGATGTGGAACCCTTTGGGGGTCGTTGCAACTATGTGATAAATTATGTCATAGGTACACCAGCCCTGGAAGTGTAGGTGACCTTGCGTAGATGCAGACTTGTTGCGCTAGCGAGTATAGATCGCCTGGGATTCTTTGGGGCTATTGTGTTAATGTGGGAAATAAATTAACACATACCTACCTGTCTACACACATACCTACCTTACTACCTACATTCCTACCTACCTGCCTACGTGCCTGCCTGTCTGCTGTCTCTCCCTCCCACCCCCTCTCTCTCTTGGTCAGTCGGTCTTTCGGTCGCCGTCCGCCCTCCACTCGCCCGCCCAGTGATAGCAGTAACAGTAGTAGTAGTAGTAGTAGTAGTAGTAGTAGTAGTAGCAGCAGCAGCAGCAGCAGTAGCAGTAGTAGTAGTAGTAGTAGTAGTAGTAGTAGTAGCAGCAGCAGTAGTAGTAGTAGTAGTAGTAGTAGTAGTAGTAGTAATAGTAGTAGTGATGGTGATGATGCTATTACTGCTGTTGCTACTACCATTCCTACTAAAATTGCTGCGGTAAATACAACTATCACTTATACTACAACACAGCTGCTACTACCACTATTTCAACAAGTGCTACTAATAGTACTAATAATACCTCTGTCGCTGCTGCCACTACTATTATTGCTATCACATCTACTACTATAATTACTACTAATGCTACGGCTATTGCTACTACTACTACTACTACTACTACTACTACTACTACTACTACTGCTGCTGCTGCTACTACTACTACTACTACTACTACTACTACTACTACTACTACTACTACTACTACTACTACTACTACTGTAGTAGATGCAGACTTGTTGCGCTAGCGAGTATAGATCGCCTGGGATTCTTTGGGGCTATTGTGTTAATGTGGGAAATAAATTAACACATACCTACCTGTCTACACACATACCTACCTTACTACCTACATTCCTACCTACCTGCCTACGTGCCTGCCTGTCTGCTGTCTCTCCCTCCCACCCCCTCTCTCTCTTGGTCAGTCGGTCTTTCGGTCGCCGTCCGCCCTCCACTCGCCCGCCCAGTGATAGCAGTAACAGTAGTAGTAGTAGTAGTAGTAGTAGTAGTAGTAGCAGCAGCAGCAGCAGCAGTAGCAGTAGTAGTAGTAGTAGTAGTAGTAGTAGTAGTAGTAGTAGTAGCAGCAGCAGCAGTAGTAGTAGTAGTAGTAGTAGTAGTAGTAGTAGTAGTAGTGTCGCTTGTTTTCCCGGGAGAGAGTTGGAATCAACAAGCACATCTTCAAACTTATTATCTGTTGGGATTATTGACTGACTTTTGTCTACACCCCTCCCTTCTGTCTTCCCTTCCATATATCTATTTCTTTCACTCTCTCTGTTATTCTCTCAACACATACTCAGACAACAGTTCCTTTCAACAATAAATAAAAGATTTATTAAGAAAAACTATGTCTGGTGTATGTATGGACTGAGTATATGTAGTTGGTATTGTCTGCTAGTGTGAATGCCAGATAGGACGGTTGATCTCGTATGTGCCTTAGTTCTTCTCGTCTTTTCTGTCAGCCAAAACACAGGACTGCACACACAGAAATGGAGTGATCTCACCATGAATGATCTCCTCCTGCTTTAGTCGGGAATTAATCCAATTCTTGAAGAAAACAACTGTTCAATGTCTTATCACCAGAAAATAATCCGATTTGGTGAGTCACTGAAGTTCATATATTTCCCGTTTTGGAATGTATTATAATCCACCTCTGAATACACACCGCCACTATCCAACATTGTCTAGAGTTACTATGACTGTTCTACACCATGTCTATGGTTAACAAAGTTTAATGTTTCGGCACAGTGCAATTGCATGCAGTTTTAAGTATCCCTGCTTGCCACAGGTTAACGTCTTTTCCTGTTAAGGGTTTTAGTTGTATATTTGTTTGAGCATACAGTGTTCTGTATTTGACTTATCACTTCTTCATATTAAAACCTGTCTATGTTTTTGTTGTTTCTAAGTAGGTACTTTATTTGCTCAAGTGTAGTAACCTTCATCTCTTCTCTGATTTCAATAGGAGATTTGAACCTTATATATGCCTCTATAGAATTAATGTAAGTCCCCGAATCGAAATTTACCCGCAGCCAAGCACTCTATCCCATTACAAGGGAGGATATTTCTATTCATTACAGGACACATAAAATCTATCTTTCCGTCCAGTTTGGTAGCACACACTAAATTTACACAAAGAATTGACCCTCTTTATATCGGTCATTTATGCCGCATAGTCCTTGACATTGCTGGACCCTCACATCCAGACTGCATTCTCATCGTTGAGTGGAAAATTACAGATCTGAATCTTTTCCGTTATTCATATGTTCAGACAGCAATCTGCTATCCAATAATACTCTCCGTTTTTGTCGCAACCCAATTTTTCCACTCGGCAGTTTACCTGTCGTGTTGACCTCCTTCTGGGTCTTGACCTAGAAACACATGCGCTTTGTCACTCCTTTGTTGTTAACCCTTCTCCTACATGGGTATTTTGATATGTAAGTTATCAAGGAATCATTAAACTGCAGTATTTTCCATGACATAGGCCCCCTCTTAAGAGATTAGACCGCGTCGAATCTTTTTCACTGTAGGTTTGATTCCCATGATCCACAACCCTAGTCTTCTTCCTCCGGAGCTGGATGTCTGAATAATAATTCTGCTCATACATTCTCCTTACCAAAGTATTCCACTGTGAAGTCCCGTTGCAGCAACAACGTCCATCACATCCATCGTGCGTTGAGCTTCTGCGAAGTAGCTATTAACACCACGTGTTGATGATATGATTGGATCCTCACCTTGCTCACTTCATTATCCAGTAGGCGCTCTAATTGACACCCTACTATACTACTAACCACTGAAACTAGTGTTGGCTCTTCGCTCCTGTACGTCCGGTCGACCTACTTTCGACTTGCGTCAGCGACGGCTCACAATACAAACGGATTGTCCCATCCTGATTGTAACACTGCTTCCATGTCCTCTTGGTTTCCCCCGGTTTTTCCTCTGGGGATGTTCCGCCTCGTCCTCGTCGGACCGAGTCGTCTTTCCCAAACCTCCTGGGCTTTTGCTTCCAGGACCATCTTGGGCGATATTGTATCTGGTCAGCCAATCTTTGGTTGGAGTCCTGGGTAATTCTCGCTTTTCCCGACGTTACCCACCCCTTCTGAACTTGGTTACCGGTGAAACTTTCACTCTTGTCCTTTCCCTGACTTGTGATTTCCCTCCTCCTGTCGTTGGGTAAATCTGACCTATCCCGTACTGTCCCATAGGCCCTCCTATGTTGTACTGGCGATCTCTGGTCTTCGTCTGGACTGGTAACCTTTGTCCCAATGGCTGCCATCACCATAAAGTGCGAAGCTTTGCTCCCGGATCTCTCCTCATATTTCCTAATGAGATGTCTAGGGAGATTTTTCTTCTCTTCCCCGATCCGTATTTTGTAGATGTTCTTGGACACCACCTTTTCCACAGGATAAGGTCCTTTCCATCCTACTTGGAGTATATTGGTCTCTGCTGGACTCCACACTTCCACTTTGTCTTCCACTTTAAGAGCTAGTTTCCTCTTAATTCGCTTGTTGGGTGGTGCTCTCTGGCACTCCGAACAAGACTTCACCCACCGGCGTACATCTCCGGTCATTCCTGGCCAGCAATAATGGCCGGATATTTGCTGCAAGGTCTCTCTGACACCCATATGTCGATTCTCGTCTATGATGTGTCCACTCTGAAGAATGTGAGGACGGTGTGTCTCTGGAACCACCCACTGCTCATGCAGGTTATCTCCCCTCCCCGCTCTCCGATAGAGTAGTTGATTCTTCAGAAAGTACTGTCCCCGTTCTGGTGGCTCAGCACTTCTTTGCAGCTTCCTGTAGCAAGGATGCAACGTAGTATCCTTCCTCTGGGCAGTATGCAATTCTCCTTTCCCTGAGTTGTCGCATAGTGTCTCTGCCTCTTTTTCCTTCCCTTGAGATCCACTGACTACTGTTCCCTTGTAGGCTGGCTGTTTGGGCATCCCCAAAAAGACATATTTCGTGCCAATGATCATTGGAAATAAGGAGTCAGATAATACAGCAGCTGGAATAATGCCCGTGACGTACCTGGATTTAATCTCCACCTTGGCGATTGGCAGCGTCATGGTAACAGCACTCCTCATTGCCGGCTGTATTTCTATAGTCTCCCCTGTAAATTGGTCTGGGCTTACCAAGCTGGCGTCCACCACCGCTTCCCCATCCAAACCGGTATCGTAGAGACAAACAACCTGCTGGCCATTGACTTCAATAAGTTCAACCACAGGTGGTCTCTCTTGGTCCTGAGTGTCTTTCATCTCCTTGACCGTTTCCTTGCCTTCCTCTTTTGATTCCTCGAGGTTGGTTATGCAATTGGCGTGTTTGGCCTTGCATCTGCAGTCCACAGTATTATGTGTTGTCGACTGGCAGTGAGTGCACTCTGTTCCCTTCCTAGGTTTCCGTGTGTCCTTTTTGTTCCTTTCTCCTTCGCCGACCTCAGCCTTGTCTGTGATCACCGATGTATGAATCACTTTGCATGCTGCGAAGTAAGAACTTTTAGGTTTCGATCTGCAGTCTTTTGTGTTGTGGGAGGCCGCCCTACAAAATGAACACCACCTCTCAGACCATTGTCGTTTCGCTTGAGAATTCGAGGTGCTCTGGTTTCCTACCTTCACCTTCTCTGAACTCTCCTCTGTGTGCTTTATATAAGGTTCCCCTTTTTCTCCTTCCCAGTTTTTATGTTTCTTTTTCTCTGGTTTCTCCTGTCCTTTGGTTTGTGTACTTAGTTCCTCAGTTTCACCATGTACTTCCACGAATCGTTCTGCCAGCTTATTCACCACATCAATCCGTTCCGCCCCTTGTTCTCCTAAGAAGGTTCTGAGAGGTTTCGACATTTGCTTTCGCATTTGGTCTACCACCATCATCTCTTCGAGACTCTCATAATCCCTCGTGAATTCTGCCAAGTCCATCCATTTCTGGAGATAGGATTTCAGCCTCAGACTGTAGGCGGCGAATAGTTCTCCCGGCTCTCGTCTAGACGATCTAAACTTCTTCCTATACGTTTGTGCGGTGATGTCATAATGCTTCATCAAAGCTGCTTTTAATTCCTGGTAATTATTTTCCTGTCCTGGTGGTAAGCGTGTGTACACGTCAAATCCCGAACCGATTAAACCCTGGGATAGTTTAAGAGCCCATCTGCTCCGATCCAGCCCCATAGCGACTGACATTGCTTCGAAACGAGATGCGTACTGGTCAAAGCGTTCCTTAGACTGATCGTAGACAGCTAAGGGAAACTTCATGGCATGGTAACCATGTCCACTCATATGGGTTGCACCAGGTGAAGAAGAATTTCCTTCCATTCCATCTATTTCTCCCTTAGTTTGTGTCTTGAGCTCCAGTTCTCGCATGCGGTATTCATGTTCTCTGATCTTCATGGCTTCTTCTGCATCCAACCTCTTTTTGGTCTGCTCCGCTTCAGCATCTAACCGCTTGTTGATTTGTTCCATTTCCATGCGTTTCAATTCCAACTCAGTCTTCCGATCTTCTCTTTCCGCTTGACGAATTTCTCTCTCTCGTTCTTGTATGTAATCAGTTAGCTCGGAACCAGCTAAACCAATTGCCTCCCCGTTGGCCTTCAGTTCGGCTGTAGTTACTTTAGGAGTTGCCATAGTTACAGCAGATAAGTCAGCACGTTGAGTAAAGACACCTCAAGGCAGTAAAGAATACTCACTATAAACCGATAATCTACCTAGAACCTATATCATTTATCTATATCTATTAATTATTATAAATCTCCAACACCACACAGTACATCACAACCACTCTCTCATCCACAAGAGGAGATATAGGATAAAGACTTATGTAGACGTGTGACCGTGTGACTAGGTATGTAATGTCTTACCACCTATCCACATTCACTCTGTCTGGAACTTTCTCACTGCAAAGTCACCAGCATTAATGAAATGTTTCTACCATAAATGTAATGGCACCATATATCCAATGGACGTCCTTCCATTAAAAGTCATCAATATATACTTCTATTTATTCCAATCAGTATGTCTCAACATGTAGGTACTCCGCTATGCCTGTGCCAATATGCAAGTACCCCTTTATTCATATGCCATGTTATGCATTCAGGTCATATGGGTATAATGTATGTTACCCCGCTCGCTCCACCAATTATGTCGCTTGTTTTCCCGGGAGAGAGTTGGAATCAACAAGCACATCTTCAAACTTATTATCTGTTGGGATTATTGACTGACTTTTGTCTACACCCCTCCCTTCTGTCTTCCCTTCCATATATCTATTTCTTTCACTCTCTCTGTTATTCTCTCAACACATACTCAGACAACAGTTCCTTTCAACAATAAATAAAAGATTTATTAAGAAAAACTATGTCTGGTGTATGTATGGACTGAGTATATGTAGTTGGTATTGTCTGCTAGTGTGAATGCCAGATAGGACGGTTGATCTCGTATGTGCCTTAGTTCTTCTCGTCTTTTCTGTCAGCCAAAACACAGGACTGCAAACACAGAAATGGAGTGATCTCACCATGAATGATCTCCTCCTGCTTTAGTCGGGAATTAATCCAATTCTTGAAGAAAACAACTGTTCAATGTCTTATCACCAGAAAATAATCCGATTTGGTGAGTCACTGAAGTTCATATATTTCCCGTTTTGGAATGTATTATAATCCACCTCTGAATACACACCGCCACTATCCAACATTGTCTAGAGTTACTATGACTGTTCTACACCATGTCTATGGTTAACAAAGTTTAATGTTTCGGCACAGTGCAATTGCATGCAGTTTTAAGTATCCCTGCTTGCCACAGGTTAACGTCTTTTCCTGTTAAGGGTTTTAGTTGTATATTTGTTTGAGCATACAGTGTTCTGTATTTTACTTATCACTTCTTCATATTAAAACCTGTCTATGTTCTTGTTGTTTCTAAGTAGGTACTTTATTTGCTCAAGTGTAGTAACCTTCATCTCTTCTCTGATTTCAATAGGAGATTTGAACCTTATATATGCCTCTATAGAATTAATGTAAGTCCCCGAATCGAAATTTATCCGCAGCCAAGCACTCTATCCCATTACAAGGGAGGATATTTCTATTCATTACAGGACACATAAAATCTATCTTTCCGTCCAGTTTGGTAGCACACACTAAATTTACACAAAGAATTGACCCTCTTTATATCGGTCATTTATGCCGCATAGTCCTTGACATTGCTGGACCCTCACATCCAGACTGCATTCTCATCGTTGAGTGGAAAATTACAGATCTGAATCTTTTCCGTTATTCATATGTTCAGACAGCAATCTGCTATCCAATAATACTCTCCGTTTTTGTCGCAACCCAATTTTTCCACTCGGCAGTTTACCTGTCGTGTTGACCTCCTTCTGGGTCTTGACCTAGAAACACATGCGCTTTGTCACTCCTTTGTTGTTAACCCTTCTCCTACATGGGTATTTTGATATGTAAGTTATCAAGGAATCATTAAACTGCAGTATTTTCCATGACAAGTAGTAGTAGTAGTAGTAGTAGTAATAGTAGTAGTGATGGTGATGATGCTATTACTGCTGTTGCTACTACCATTCCTACTAAAATTGCTGCGGTAAATACAACTATCACTTATACTACAACACAGCTGCTACTACCACTATTTCAACAAGTGCTACTAATAGTACTAATAATACCTCTGTCGCTGCTGCCACTACTATTATTGCTATCACATCTACTACTATAATTACTACTAATGCTACGGCTATTGCTACTACTACTACTACTACTACTACTACTACTACTACTACTACTACTACTACTACTACTACTACTACTACTACTGCTGCTGCTGCTACTACTACTACTACTACTACTACTACTACTACTACTACTACTACTACTACTACTACTACTACTACTACTACTACTACTACTGCTGCTGCTGCTGCTGTGGCTACTGATTCTATCACCACATAGTAAATCTAAAGCAGAATAATTCAAGAAAGTGTCTATACGGACTCAAGTCCGTATAAACTACTCTGTCTATTCGGACTCAAGTCAGTATAAACTCTCCCATAATTCAATAGTACAATATAACATCATTCACTACTATTTCTTGCACCATGCCCTTCATTTCTGAATCCTTAATCTTCATTAATGTCTCACCAAAGGCAGCTTTCCCTCGATTTTGTATAATCGCTTACATTTCTCCCCATTTTCTTCGACACAAACCTTCTGGTAAGGCCTGCAATTAGATCTTGTTCTTTATTCTTATCGCTGCCAACAATAATAATCATCATCATGTTCCATAGTGATACGTGTGGGCAGTTACTGTTCGCCTTCTCCCACGATTATTAGCCATGGATCAGCTCTGTCTTTTTGTCCCGATTATCCTTTGTGGTCAAGCCATCACAACATTAATCTCATTGCCTCTTCTTGCTCTTTTCCCATTAACTTTTCGAGTTGTCACTAAGTTGTCTTGATTAATTCTACGTATAAAATCATCAATAACATTTCGACTGTCTACGCCTAATTTCTCTCATGGTTACACGATTTTCATTTCGTTCTTGTAGGGCGTGTTCATTATTTTGTTTGTTTGTTTGTTTGTTTTTAACTTTGTAGTCTTTGTATTTTCTTCAGAAATATCATTTCCACTATCATTTGATATGTTAACAGTTCATTCACCCAGTAGCATGGCCTCTGTAGAACTTCGCTCCCATCACAACCAATCGCAAAACGTATCGGTCATAAGCAAGATGTCTCGCGTCCGATACACCCATCTGGAGATCATCTGACAAATCCTGCACCCATCTTCTCTTTGGCCGCAATTTTCCTCTCTTCCAGGGCATATACTCCTCCATTATTGTTCTCTCCAAACGTTCATGGCTTTCAAGTGACCAAACTATTTTAACTTTCTTTGTTTTATCGTCTTTAGTTGCCAACTTTCTTCAATATTCAGTTCTTGTCGTTTGGATGCATTGATGTTAACAGCAGTCCGGGAAAAACAATAATCATCAAAGTAAGTAGTATTTCTCGTTCCCGCACCTTCAGGCGTAATAGGTAAATGGTTCTAGCTCTACATCAAAAAGTTATTTGGACCCGCTGCACAAATTTACAAGAAATCTTCGTGTTCAGGTCTACACGGAGAGAAGATCGACTTCATGTCACCGGGTTATACCTCATCCGGCTTGGTCTGTGTCCGCAGAATGGACAGCCGCCTGCGGGATTTTATGGCATACCGAAGTACTTAACTCCAGGGATGATACCCAGGACATGTGCATTTATGTTCTCCAGAACTTCTCCAGACGATGTGCATTTATGTTCTGAACGACGCACGACCTCGAGAGTGCGATTTTGACGGCCTGAGCCCTTCGTCATGTAACCCGTCTCTATCTTCACACACACGCACGTACACACACACACACACACACACACACATATATATATATATATATATATATATATATATATATATATATATATATATATATATATAAACACTCACACACATACATTTGTGGTTTAATAGCTGGTCATTTGAACAGCATCCATACCCCGCTAGTTAGTACTTAGTCCCAGGCACGAGTAGCCACAAACACATTCTCTCACGGAAATATCAATCAATCGGTTGTCAATCTGCCGGGATCGATAGACATGCAGTGGTTCACACACCCAGCCTGCTTCAGCCACGCAACCGGCTCCTGAAATTAGCTGATCACGTGACTTGCAAGAGGAGAAATTAAAACTGAAAACGCATTAGCGAGACAAAAATAATCTTCTCTGAGAATTAATGTCCCTTTCATAAAGAACCCCTGGGGCTGTCTCAAGAAAATATTTGATCAGATATAATAGCTGGATTGTATTTGTAGAGTGTGTTTGAGTCTAGCTGCTGGAAATAGTGAGTTTAGTTGCTAGACTCAGTGAATTTAGTTGCTGGAATCAGTGTGTATAGCTACTACAATCAGTGAGTTTAGCAGATAGAATCACTGATATTATTTGCTGGAGTTAGTGAGTTTAACTGCTAGAATAAGTAAGTTCAGCTGCTAGAATCAGTGAGTTTAGTAGCCAAAACAGTGTGTTTAGCAGCAAGAAACAGTGAGTTTAGCTGCCAGAATAAGTGCTTTTAACTGCTAGAATAATAGAATAAATGAGTTTAGCAGCTAGAATCAGTGAGGTTAGCTGCTAGAATCAATGAGTTTATTTGCTAGAATAAATGAGTTTATTTGAAGAAGAAAAACAACAGGTAGTTCAGCTGCTGGAATCAGTGAGTGTAGGCGCTAGAATCAGTGGGTTTAGCTACTAGACACAATGAGTTGAGCTGCTAGAAACAGTGAGGTTAGCTGCTAGAATCAGTGAGTTTAACTGCTAGAAACAGTGAGTTTGTTTGCTAGAATCAATGAGTTTATTTACTAGAAACAGTTTGTTTAGCTGTTGGAAACAGTGAGTCTAGCTGCTAGAATCAGTTTGTTTAGCTGTTGACCTGAATGTAGTACACATATTAGGATCCGGTCGACCTGGGAGTCCAGATCAATTTGTACAAATATGTGCCACTGAGGGTTGGACCCACTGACCCCTGGGTTGGCAGACGAGTGTCATGAGGGCTACCTGTATAGATGTGTAATTAATTTTTTCTGTTTATGTCTAATAAAATTAGTACCAGTTCTTTCTTGCAATAAACAGTGAAACATTGAGGCAGCCGACCTATCTACCTACCTACCTACCTACCTACCTACCTAACTACCTGTCTGTCTGTCTGTCTGTCTGTCTGTCTGTCTGTCTGTCTGTCTGTCTGCTTCCCTGCATGCCTGCCTGTCTATATCTCGATCGGTCTCTATATGTCTCTCTGTCTATCTGAGTGCCTGCCTCTCTACCTATTTTTCTGTGTGACTGTCTGTTTCTCCGTCGGTCTGTAGTCCCTCATTCAGCATGTCCCTCTATCCTTCTACCCGTCTGTCTGTCTGCCTACCTATATATCATCTGCATACCTCCTACCTACCCACATACCTACATACCTACCTACCTACCTATCTACCTAATTGCCTACCTGTCTGCCTGCCTGCCTGTATGTCGTCCTATTTACCTGCCTACCTACTTTTTTACCCACGTACCTATCTACCAAATTACATACCTATCTGTCTCTTGTGTTCTTCTTTTTTTCTATCTGTATGTCTGTCTGTCTTTGCCTGTCTGTCTCTGTCTATCTCTCTGTCTGTCTGTTTGCCACTTTATGCATTTCACCTGTCAACCTACTTATTCAGCTATCAATCTGCACAAAAGCTAATACAACAGAATCGACTTCACTTCTCGGGGTTCCTTCCCCTATCGCTCTGTCTTCTTTGCACAGAACCTTCTGCCGGAAGCGTCGTACAGAAAACGAACTCCGCAGTTCCAGCGACGAACCCAGTGGTTTTAGAAGCAATTGCACTTGTGAACAACGAATGACGAAACCAAAACCACGACCTTCGTAGCTCGAGACAGATGGCTTGGCCATGTCACCAAAGAGAGCCCCCCACCACCCCACCCCACCAACTCTTTAGTGTCTCCGTTTCTCTCTCTCTCTCTCCCTCTCTCTCTCTTTCTCTCTCTCTCTCTCTCTCTCTCTCTCTCTCTCTCTCTTTCTCTCCTGTGTGTGTTTGTGTGTCTGTTTGTATGTGTGTCCTTTGTCTGCGTTTGGCTATTTATGTGTCTGTCTCTCTATGTACGCTTGTATATGTCTCTATGTTTGTTTGTCTGCTGGCTATGTATCTTTTGTGTTTGACTATATTTGCCTCTCCCTCTCTCTCTCTCTCTCTCTCTCTCTCTCTCTCTCTCTCTCTCTCTCTCTCTCTCTCTCTCTCTCTCTCTCTCTCTCTCTCTCTCTCTCTGTATGTCTGCCTACCAAAGCTACAAGTGAATAAAAAGTCTTCGTCGCCATTTTGTCGCATCCTTTATATCCAATGAGATTACAATAGAAAGCAGCGTCTGCCAGATATCCTGTTCATTTTGGGTGCCTGCAGTACTAAATGGCGCGTAAAAACCGCACACAGGTCTTAAATCCTTCTGTTGCCAATAGCCAGCTAAAAGTGTACTCGCATTTAGCTCCAGTCCCTGGCTAAGTGGTGGATCCTGGTTCCATTATATTGTCCAAAAATTAGATTTTTTTACCCCATTTATGGCTACCAATGCTGAGCGCTCGATAATGTGGATTGTCTGGTCCTAAGGCGACACGATAAAAGGTTAGAACCGGGTTTTGTCTACGCATAGTTGCACGTTTTCACATGGTAATGAGACTAAAATGGGGGAAATTGTTCACGATACTATATGAATAGAGGCATAGGTATAATAGACTAGTGCTGTATAGCAGATGTCCATGTGTCTTTTGAAAGATTATTCCCTTTTTAATATTACCGGCCTTCAGGAAGAGACGGAAGAGTCTAAAAATATTGAATGCCGAGATGCTGCTAAAAGGGCATCAGTTAGTTAGTTAGTCACGGTTCCAACTTCACGGCAAAGAGTCACCTTCCATAATGCTCCGTTCCTGTGCCACACAATGCCCCTCAGTATCCCATATGAAGAGTGGAACAGACAGAAGTACCGACAACCCAACAGTACGCAGAGGCACGTACATGCATAAGGCCACTGCCAGAATGCCAACACAGCAGTCTGCAAAGAAAATTACAGTTCGTCGTTGAAGGAAGCGGCTTTACAATAAGACACATTTTGTTTAATGTTTAAGGGGGGTCCACTTAAATAGGGTTCATTACAGTTCACTGCTAATGGAAAAGCTGATATACTGGACAGTCAGCCATTATTTATTGAGGTGTCCAAGGCTCTTCAATTTTATTACCGGGGATTTTTCTGGGAAAAAGTGCATCAACAAACATGGAGCTACAGAAAGCAGCACAAGGCTAATACACGAAGTAATAAGAAAGATTGATAAAAAATCCAAGAGTTGAAGAATATAATGAGGATGGTGGTGGTGGTGGCGATGGTTGTGATGAAGTTGCTGATTAAATTAATGATGGCGGTGATTGCATTAATAATGCTGATGATGTTAATGATGATGGTGATTATAATGATGGAGTGGAAGTGGTTGTCGTGACGGTGATAATGATGTGATGGTTGTATTAGTGGTGGTGATGATAATGATGGCAGTAGTTGTGGTGATGATGACGTTGTTAATGAAAATGATGATTATTATAATGGTGGTGGTCGTGGTTGTGGTGATGTTTGTGATGATAATGATTTGGAGGTTATAGTGATGGTGATCATTATGATAATGATGATGGTGGTAATAATGATACTTGTAACCCGACATATAACAACGAACGTCCCTTATACAACTAACGTGGAAGAAGAAATCCTTGAGGTCACATTCCAACGGCAATCTACCATACAAATACCTTTATCTGGCATTATATAACTTTTTGCATTGTGTGTTTCTGACATGATACACTTGCACGGATATTACTTTATTCGTTAAAACGCCTCGCTTGTGAATTGATGTTACCACATCCAGATGTTACCATATCCAGACATTGTGCGTGCAACATGACATGTACATGTACATTTTGATAAGTGAAAACACAAACAAGAGGTTATATAACTGATTACCTGGCATATTTCACAGTACCCTGCCAAGTACTGGCACTTTTCTTCGTGACAGATTATAGTTATTGTGCTTAGAAAAAAAAGCATAATAAAATCTCTATAACATCAAGCCTGGGCTGAATTGTAGAGACAATCTATTGCCCAAGCAGCATGATCCCTTTCTCGGCTTGTCTAATTTACTCCAGAGTAAAGGTGGCACCAATACGTCTGGAACACGACAAGCTGCAGAAGCTGCCGGATCATCAAAGCAATGCTCTAACTGTCCACCTGTTGAAGCGTCGATTCTACACCAGTTGTCGACCAATGCTTCGGGGCCTGGTCTGCCTTGCTATGACATTAAATCTCTTGGTTGCATTTCCTCGAACTAGGATAAGAATTGTACCATCTCAATTGCGCTCCTCCGCCCGAAGCCACATTACAATGTTGGGTGACGAATTTGGCGAGCACCACTCAGTATTCGGCGCTAACAGAAGGCAGATACTACCATATACTGTCATTCGTTAGGTCATTCGTTTCTGACTAAGATCTGACGACTACATAATCAATAATTCAATGAACATAAAATGTAGAAAACAATGAATCTTTATATTTGAAATGCACAACACACATTTTAGCAAGGAATATTACCACTCATAGCACAGTGTAAAACCTTCAAGTACTTGAGAAGTATATTATCATTAAATGGCATATATGAAAACTACATCGAAAATAGATGCAATAAGGCAAATCAATTCATTGGAGTTGGCACCGATACTAAAGAACAAACACGTATCAGTAGATACTAAATATGTACTCTACAACGCAATCTTTATGTCGATTCTATGCTACCAATGCCATGCCCAGGCAATAACAGAAAAAGAGGAAAATCCAACTACGACACGTAAATGAATTCCTGAGAAGAATAATCAACATATTATGAAGAGATAAAATCAGAAATGATAACATTATTACTTACGTAGTGGTAATAGTAAAGCTAGATTTCACCAACAAAGTTAATTACTTAGTTAGCTAGTTAGTTAGTCAGTCAGTCAGTCAGTCAGTCAGTCAGATAGTTAGTTAGTCAGTTCGTTAGTTAGTTAGTTAGTTAGTTAGATAGTTAGTTAGTTAGTTAGTTAGTTAGTTAGTTAGTTAGTTAGTTAGTTAGTTAGTTAGTTAGTTAGTTAGTTAGGTAGTTAGTTAGTTAGTTAGTTAGTTGGTAACCATGAAACGAGGAAATTTGAGAGACAGAAGGAAAATGAACGGTGAAGAAAAACTGAAATAGAAAAAAATAAGAAAGAGGAAAAGGAAACAAAGGATGTGAGGACGAACAAGAATAAGCTAGAAGGCTTTGTGGAATTGTACTGAATAAGCAATAAGCATATTTTCTTCTGTTTTTTTTTTTTTTTAAATTTATTCCTAAAGTATTTTCTTCTCACCTGTATCAGTCATTCACACAATTTCCACAGCTCATCTTGGACTTCTGATCTACCAGGAGCCGTTAAGTCCTACCGGAAGTCCGGGGTTTTCTCGTATTGGTGCAAGATTAGTGTCCCTTTTTGAGGTCTCATTTACTCTTAACATTCAAGGGGCGGTAATTTCCAGCAGTCAAAAGACGAAAACGTTCTAGTTACGTGTTCTTTGTTCATAGAATAATAATAATAATAATAATAATAATAATAATAATAAGAAGAAGAAGAAGAAGAAGAAGAAGAAGAAGAAGAAGAAGAAGAAGAAGAAGAAGAAGAAGAAGAAGAAGAAGAAGAAGAAGAAGAAGAAGAAGAAGAAGAAGAAGAAGAAGAAGAAGAAGAAGAAGAAGATGTAGAAGAAAATAAGAAGAAGAAGAAGAAGAAGAAGAAGAAAGAAGAATGAAGAAGAAGAGAGAGAAGAAGAAGAAGAAGAGAAGACGAAAAAGAAGAAGAAGAAGATGTAGAAGGAAAATAAGAAGAAGAAGAAGAAGAAGAAGAAGAAGAAGAAGAAGAAGAAGAAGAAGAAGAAGAAGAAGAAGAAGAAGGGAGGAAGGAAGAAGAAGTAGGAAGAAGTAGAACGAAGAAGGGATAAGAAGGGAGAAGAAGGAAGAAGAAGGAAGAAGATGGGAGAAGAAGGCAGAAGAAGTAGTAGAAATAAACGAATGGTCTGACTTTTCATCAAATCCATAAATGCCACTTTGGTGTATTCGTGCCAGGTGGTCGCTTTAGTACATTTTTTGTTTAAAAGTAGCCCAGCCTAAAAATAAACAGCAGTAAGTATTTAGTCTTTGAATTTGCTTAATTTAACATTAATATATTATGTGTCTATATAACAAAAAGCCGGCTCCTTGGTTAGGGATGAGCGACTTTCTCCGTAATCCTGTATAATCTGACGACGTGACGACGGCGAGAATCGGTGACGGTTCTAACCGCGTCGGTAAAATAAGGGGTATGTCAGCCGGTCGTCAGAAAGCAATGGCAAACTAATGAGCCTAATCTTGCCAAGAAATCAACAATCAGCTGAAAGATGCTGATGTGGATAACGATGTCCTGTAAAGGATATGCAAACATTCTTTTTTATATAACAAAACCGGTGATGGGACGAAGTGTAGAAGACATGCCAGCTACTCCCCCAGTTGTAGCTCCGGCTGCTGTGGGGGACATTGGACATCCACCAGGCCATCCAAGAAGTCCCGAAGACTGCCTTCATTCATGATGGACTCTGCAATTGTGTGAAAGAGGCCACCAATTCCTTTACACTCGTCAGGCTCATCTGCCGGTTCTAGCCAACAGTTTTGGCGGATCTTTGCACCCCAAGTTGATTGAGGTCATGTGTGTTGAGCATGGGATTAATCTACTTAAGCTGGATGAGACCAAGAAGCTGGAAGAGTGGGCAGGCCTATGCAAATTAGACAAAGCCGGAAAGGTCTGTGCCTGCGGAGATTAAGGGATGAGATAAATCAAATCAAATCAAATTAACTTTATTTTAAAAGAGTCACAAATTGGACACGCGGGCCCGTCTTACATTCGGCCCTTCCAATCACTCATATTTCGTTCATCACGAGCATTATACATTCACATAGGAAGAAAAAATAAACATTGTGAAATGAATGTTGTAAACATAAACAAGACAAATTACCATGTTATGAGGCCCATCTCCCACCTAGCCACACATCACCCCACCCACACACACACGCCCACCTATCCACACACACACACACACCCAGGGACACATACATACACAACCAACCGACCCATCCACCTCCCGCACACCCCCACCCACACACACTGCCCTCACCTGTTCCCTCAGCTCAAACACACTCGCCACCCACACAAACATCCCCCACCAACCCACACATCCCGCGCCCACCCACATACTCATCTTAACCTACACACCCATCTCCCACCCACACATCGTCTCCCCACCCACACCTCCAACCACCCATCCCCCAACCACACCTCCATCGACCACATATTCCCCACGCACACACACCACCAACCCACACATCGCACATCCACTCACACATCCCCAAACCATACATACACAACCCCATCAACTGACATCTCCCTACCCACACACAGATTATTTTCATCTTCGTGCCAGGGCATGCGGGAGTACAAGGAAATGAGCAGCCTGACAAGCTCGAAGGTGAGGCTACGGTGGAGGGCGGACGCGCCATGGACCAGCTGACATTCTGAATGCTCTACGAGAAGTAAGACTTTTGCGTGAACCAAGTGATGTCTGTGAATCTACAACCACGGCCAGACTGCGAGAACAGCAAATTAAAAGAGGGGTGGCCAAACAAGAACACTAAGCGGGAAGCCAAAGAAGATTGATAAACCAACACAGAACTGGCGTCGTTGGTGCCCTAACCACCTATACATCCCCAATCCACTCACACACACACACACACACGCCACCACCCACACATACATCCTCTACCCACAATGCTCTAACTCACATCCCCCACCACACACATCCCCCACCCGGACATCACACACATCCCTTACCACACAATATTCCAAACCCACGCACCACACACACATATCCCTCACCCACACATCCCACACCCACCTACCACCACACATCCCCTACCTACACACCACACACATATCCCCCACCCACATACCACACAATATCCCCACTCACACCCATACAGATACCATCACCCACCCACCCCGCACATACGCCCACCCACACACCCATCCCTCACCCACAGACCACACACATATCCCTAACCAATACACCACACACCTTTCCCCACACACACACATTCCCCACCCCTCCACCAACACACACTCACTCACACATCCTCCTCTACGCACCCACACACCCCACCCACCCACCCCCAACCAAACATCTCTCGATCGCACATACCCCCACCCACACACATCCTCCGCACACTCACTCATCCCGCCCCGACACATACACATCCCTCACCCACCAACACATCCCTAAGCCACTCACACACCCCCACCCACACATTCCTCATCCACGCACACATCCCACACCCACACACCCCCACCACCCACACTTGCTTCCCCCAACCATCACACATTTCCTACTCACCCACACATATCCCCCACCCATACACACATCCCCGCACCCATCACATACATCCCCCACCCACACACCACACACTATCCCCCACCCCCACACTTATCCTCACCTACCCACCACAAACATAATCCCCACCCACACACCATGCACACATCCCCAACCAACACACCACACACATATCCCAAACCCCAAACACCATACACTTCTCCCCACCGGCCCTTACATCCCCAATCCACCCACACACATCCCCTACCCACACAACCCCGCCACCTACACATACATCCCCCAAACCATCCACACATCTCCACCCACCCACACATATCCCCCACCCACACACATACCCTCCACACCCGTCCCATACACACATATTACACACACACACACACATTCACTCTCACGCTCACTCATTCTGTCTCTCATTCACACTCACTGACTCTCTCACTCAAACTACAGTAATGTACATAAGTTTATATGATAAAATCAAATGTTATTCAACTGCTAAACTCTCTCTCTCTCTCTCTCTCTCTCTCTCTCTCTCTCTCTCTCTTTTCTCTCTCTCTCTCTCTCTCTCTCTCTCTCTCTGTATTCTTTCATATACACACACACGCATGCGCGCACGCACACACCACACTAACACATCCACTCTCCCACTGTCTCACTCTCTCTCTCTCTCGCTCACTCTCTCTTTCACACACTCACCATTTCCCTCATTCATTCACTCTCTCCATCTTCATTCACTTTATCTCTAACTCTCTTACTCTCTCTCTCTCTCTCTCTCTCTCTCTCTCTCTCTCTCTCTCACTCATACACAGACAGACACACACCCTCACACTATCACTCAATGTTTCACTCACTCCCTCTTACCCTAGCGCACTCACTCACTCACTTTTTTACTCTCTCTCTCACTCTCTCTCTTACACACACACACAAACACACACACACACACACAATCTAACACTTATTCACTCACTCACACACACTCACTCTCTCACTCAATCACTCCTCACTCATTCACTCACTAACTCACTCTCTCTCTCACACAATCCTTCACACATACACACACTCACTCTATATATAGATATCCAGCACTAGACGTGTGGAGAGATTGCTTCAAGAGCAAGTGATCTCTGCATGTGTGGGATCTGTATGTGATTTTGTGAGAAATATCTGCTGTTGGAATATAATTATGTAGTTGTGGGGGTGGGGGGGGGGGGGGGTTTGAGGGGGCGCGAAGGTGATACGAATGATGTTCGCAGTACCCAATACCACGTTCGAAACACAGGTGCAGGGCTATTTGGAAGTAGTCCGCCTTACGTTGGTTTTCATTCAATGGTATCAGCGCCTGTCGTTAAGAAAGCAATGGCAAACTACTGAAAGTAAATTTGCCAAGACATCACAAACAGCCAAAGAATGCCGCGGTTGACTGCCACGTCATGTAAAGGGATATGTGGTATTTAAGTGTGGCTAGATGATGAGAAAACACTATATTGTTTAGTTTAACATCATTACTACTAGTATTGTATGGGGTGGCGGGGAGCGGTAATGTAGTTAAAAGAAAGCTAATACTGATGTAATGACAGCGGTCAGACGAGGGTGGGACGCTTGTGTTCGTCGTCCGCCAGTAGAGGAAAAGACTTGCCACCTATCAATCCGTGCATTCAGGCCTGCAGAATGTGATGGAATTATCACTTCAGCAGACTGGCAACAGGTTCCTGCAGCGGTGCATGTGTTTCCTATTGTATGACCTTGGGATGCAGTTTGTAGAGCACTTAGATACGGTTTGTGTTACGACTGCACCACTGTTGTCACTACTGCAGTATACGTGTGAATCATCGGCTCTGAATGCTTATGATTAGGAAGGAAACAGATGCATTGTTAATGTGGCTCCATCGTCGACGTCTATGAAGAAAAATATCCACATTTTATATGTGGTAACATGATCGAATATTAAAAATTACCGTTGGCGTCTATGAAGAATAAACGTAACCATATTATATGTGGTAACATGATCGAATATTAAAAATTACCGTTGGCGTCTATGTAGAATAATGTAACCATATTATATGTGGCACCATGATCGAATATTAAAAATTAACGTTGGCGTCTATGAAGAATAATGTAACCATATTATATGTGGCACCATGATCGAATATTAAAATTACCGTTGGCGTCTATGAAGAATAATGTCCCCATATTACTTGTGGCTCCATCGTCGAATAACAAATTTACCGTCGACGTCTATGAAGAATAATGCACCTAGTATATATGAGGCTATTGCCTTGGTAACATTGTGGCTAGACGTTTACATGCTGACTCAGTGGTTTAGCATTCGAATCAGCATAGAGATTAAGTTAATTGCATATCCTTTACAGGACGTCGTAGTCAACCCCAGTAGTGTTAGCTGTTTGTGATTTCTTTGAAAGTTCATGTTCTTTAGTTTGCCATGGTTTTCTCAACGACTGGTGCTCATACCACTGTATGACAACCAGTGCATGGCAGTCTGTTGCTAAATAGCCCTCAGCTGTATTTCGAACGTAGAATGCAGGATTACGAATTGCGTCTGTAACCCCTTTGCCACAGCACCATCTAGAGTGGTAAATGTTAAAATGTTTCCTTTGCCCATCGGGACGCAGTCTGATGACAATGAACTATGGCACCCTCGTGGAGCAAACATGACCTACCTAGGCCACATCTCAGCCAGTCTGTAGATATTGGTTTGAATCATGCCCTGGCTACATCCTATTATGCATCTCTACAGATGTGACGTTCCAGTCGCTGCTGTTCACTCCCCGCTAGTTTCTGCACTTGAAAATGGAAAAGAGAAATTTGCAACACAGCCATCTTGGTGATGGCACCGCGGGACCGGGTTCAAGGGGAAAACCTACACCGACCTCACTAGCTTAGAAGAAGACCCATTTCAGTGCTCAACCGATAGGAACGCAAATGCAATCGACTCTGTTACACTTTAAACTTGCAGTGGCCTCACTATCCAAAGAACTAAAACAATCAGAAATATGTAAACTTAATTAGATCATGTGTACAGAGTTTGGCAGATATCCAAACGGTTAGTCAGTCAGAGGTTAGCCAGACAGTCAGACAAGGGTTAGACTGACAGTCAGACAGGGGTTAGACAGAGTCAGACAAAGTTTAGACAGACAGTCAGACAGAGAATACACAGACAGTCAGACAGAAGTTAAACAGACAGTCAGGCAGAGGTTAGACAGACGGTCAGACAGCGGTTAGAGAGACAGTCTGACAGTGGTTAGACAGACAGTCAGACAGTGGTTAGTTAAATAGTCAGACAAAGGTTACACACGCAGTCAGACAGATGTTAGACACATAGTCAGACAGAGGTTAGACAGACAGTAGAGGTTAGACAGAGTCAGACAGAGGTTAGACAGACAGTCAGACAGGGGTTCCACAAACAATCAGAAAGAGGTTAGAGAGACATTGTGACAGAGATTAGACAGACTGTCAGACAGAGGTTAGTCAGACAGTCAGATAGAGTTTAGGCAGACAGTCAAAAGTAAGACAGATTATCAGACAGAGGTTAGACATGTAAAGATATGTTAGACACATAGTCAGACAGAGGTTAGACAGACAGTCAGCGGTTAGACAGATCGTCAGACAGAGGTTACACAAAAAGTCAGACAGAGATTAGATATACAGTCAGACAGAGGTTAGACAGACAGTCAGACAGAGGTTGGCAGACAGTCAGACAGAGGTTATATAGACAGTCAGGCAGAAGTTAGGCAGATAGTCAGACACAGGTTAGGCAGACAGTCAGACAAAGTTTAGATAGACAACAGGCAGAGGATAGATAGACAGTCAAACAGATGTTAGACACATAGTCAAACAGAGGTTAAACAGACAGTCAATCTTAGACAGATAGTCGACAAAGGTTAGACAGACAGTCAAAAGTAAGACAGTTAGTTAGACAAAGGTAAGACAGGCAATCAAACAAATGTTAGACACAATGACAGACTGAGGTTAGACAGACAGTCAGAGGTTAGACAGATAGTCAGACAGAGGTAAGACAGACAGTCAGAGGTTAGACAGACAGACACACAGAGGTTAGACAAATAGTCAGACACAGGTAAGACAGACAGTCAGACAGAGGTTAGACAGAGGTTAGACAGACACTCAGACAGAGGTAAGACAGACACTCAGACAGAGGTTATGCAGACAATCAGGCAGTTTTTACACAGACAGAGGTTAGGCAGATGGTCAGACACAGTTTAGAAAGACAACAAACAGATGTTAGACACATAGTCAGACAGAGGTTAGACAGACAGTCAATCTTAGACAGATAGTCAGACATAGGTTAGACAGACAGTTAGAGGTTAGACAGTCAGTCAGACAGAGGTTAGATAGGCAGTCAGACAGAGGTTAGATCAGTGTTTCCCAACCTTTTTTGTGCTAAGCCCCACTTAAGCCTTTTTAAAATTCTCATACCCCGCCCCCCACCCACCCCGACATATACATTATTTTTAATATTCAAACATTGAAATGTTTACTAAAGAATCTTGATTGATAGGTTTTAGGAAGAAATCACTAGGAAATTATTGAGCAAACACAGTAAGTAAATTTTCAAAACATATAATGGAGAACTGAAATTCAAGTACAAAATAATTTTATTGAAAGATGTTTCCATATTATTTTAATTATTAGTAATTATTTATTATTTAAATTTGTGAGATCCTGGCGCTTGATGCTTAATGAAAAGAGATCATATGTCAGGTTCCAATTTCGATAACTTCAGTCTCAAGTCTCCCCGTTTTGTTATATCCAGCCTATTTCTTCCATTTTCGAATTGCCCCCCTTAACAATTGAATTGCCCCCCCCCCCCCCCCCCCCCCCCTGTGGGGCGTGGGCCCCACGTTGAGAAACACTGGGTTAGATGGACAGTCAAACAGGCTAGACGGACAGTCAGACAGAGGTTAGACAGACAGTTAGACAAAGATTATACAGACAATCAGTAGACAGAGGTTATGCAGACAATCAGAAACCGGGACAGGCAAACAAACATAAGAATATATATTCAAAAGTACAAACAGACAGACAAACATCGAGTAAACACCTCCACACTTGTAAATCAAGATTGCGTTCAGCCTGTAGTCATTAATAGAACTGCAAATCACCATGTAGCCCGTACAAATACAAGCACAAGACGGAAATGTTTGTAGTTGTCAGTCCACACGATCACCTCTGTGTGCTGTAGACACAGAAACCCCTTCAGATTCCCCTCTTGTAGTCACAAGATCAAACATGCCAAGATAGGCTTCTTGACTTAGCCAACCAGTTCACAGTTTACTTTGTCCCTGGTCTTACGATCTTAATTGATAATTTCGGTTAGTGGGAAATCTTTGGCAAACTTCAGAAACGACCTTCTGATAGCAATAACGTCTGTCTGTGTTTGTTGTTTGTTCAGGTAGTTTTCGTAACGATATATACAGTGTAACAAATCATGTTTCACATGACTTCTAGTCCAGCTGTTGTGATTAATTATTTCAGTTTCTTTTAAAATGTATTAATCTTACCGCGTGCTTTGGTGATCATGTCTGTCCATAAACTTTCTGCGTCGTGTATTGCCAGTCATTTCAGATACAGGTCCACATGGCTGAATAGATAAGAACGCGTGTTCTTAAACAGTCCGTTGTGCTGATGCCGAGGTAAGCGGTTCACCACCTACACCGGACAGCTGAACTAAAATGTTGACCTGTCGTTCTTGACTTGGGGACGTTAATTACAAGTACTTCTGAAGTCGGAGTGGGTCCGCAGTGATGGCGAGGAACACTGTTAAGAGGGAAAGCTAAATCACATGCAAAATTCAGTCCATGACTACTATAAATAGTATGTATGGACTACGCTTGAGTTCATAGCGAGCGAGCACCCAAAAAAAATAAATTCAGATACTGCTGTTTCTCCATGCCACGATGTCAAACTTTCCAGCATCTTACTTTAAGTCTCTTCCAGAACCTTCTCTCTTGGTCTCTTCTAGTATCTTCTCTCTTGATCTCTTCCAGCACCTTCTCTCTTGGTTTATTCCAGCACCTTCTCTCTTGGTTTATTCCAGCATCTCCTGTCTTGGTCGCTTCCAGCCTCTTCTCCCTTGGTCGCTTCCAACACGTTCTCTCTTTGTCGCTTCCAACACCTTCTCTCTTGGTCTCTTCCAGCAACTTCTCTCTTGGTCTCTTCCAGCACTGTTTCTCTTGGCCACTCATCGCTCTTAAGAGCTAAACCTCAAACTTACACAGGATTCATCAACCAGACATCTTAATCACAAGACAATTATGTATGAGATATTTCTGTCGATGCTGTAAAGCGTTAGGCCTGCATATGTATCAGATGGGTGTAAACCATTGTTCACACTATAGACAGTCCTATTCACTGTATAGTTAAACCTGTTCCCATTATAGATAGTTATGTTCACATTGTTAATCATCTTCACATTATGTTTAGCCCGGTTTACATTATACGAGTGTAAGTTAATAAGTAAGTCACAAATGGTTGTAGAAAAATAACTAAATATGATAACAACTTGAAACGCGTTTGTTTATATGCGCACATTATCCCTTTATTTCTCAACATAATTTCCACCAAGATTGATGCACTTATCCCATAGTTTTATCAGTTCTCCCACACCGACTGCATAAATCTGCGCGCCCAGTTCTCATATACCTGCCATCCCACATAACTGTGTGACTTACTTATTGACTCGTCCGCGTACCATTTTCTACTCAACTATGCGCTGCCTTACAGGAACTCGCTAGGGGCTAAGTACACTGAAAACCCACCTTGGTGGGATACATTTCGTGAATGACGCCGAAGTTGAATGTGAAGTGAAAGCGTGGTTTAGTAGAAAATAGAGCACGCAGTTCTAAGCAGTCGGTTTGGGAGAACTGATTAAACTATGGGATAAGTTCATAATTGTTGGTGGAAATTATGTTGAGAAATAAAGGGACAATATGTGTATACAAATAAACTGGTTTCAAGTTGTTATTATATTCAGTTATTTTTCTACAGCCATTTGTGAATTACTTATTAACTTACCCTCCTAGTTAATTCCGTTCACATTACATTCAATTCTATTCACATTATAGTTAAACTTTTCACATTATAACTAAATATGTTGTGATTATATTAGATTGTTTCACACTATAATTAGACCTGTTTGCATTATATTAATTATTTTTATATTAGTTTTGGCTTTGTTTACATTATAGTTAGTTATGTTGTGATTATATTAGTGTGTTTCACATTATAGTTAATATTTTTCACTTTATAGGCATTCTTGCTTCACAGTATAGTCAGCCCTGTTCATTTTATAGATCGACGTTTGTACATTAGAGTTAGTGTTTTTCATATTATAGTTAGTAATTTTCATATTACAGTTAGTGTTTTTCACAGTATAGTGTATTCCACATTATAGTTAGTGTTTTTCATATTATAGCTAGTGTTTTTCAGATTACAGTTACTGTTTTTCATATTATAGGTAATGTTGTTTTCCATACTATAGTTAATGTGTTTCATATTATATTTAGTGTTTACTAACATTATAATTAATATTTTTTATATTATAGTTATTGTTTCTAATCTTGTAGTTAGTGTTTTTCATATGATAGTTTTTCATATTATAGTTAATGTTTTTCTTAATAATATATTATAATCATCTTTCGGATACTTGGCAGCTCGAGTTATATGTTTTGCGTGGACACTTTCACTTGTCAGTGTGAATTTAGTTACAGAAAACAGCATTCAACCCAGGGTTGTTGAGATCCCTATATTTTCCTTTCAACACCAAGCGGGACTTCGGGGGATTATAATTGTCCGGCTTTCCCGCATCAAGTGGCGTCGAAAAATATTGAAATTAATTAAATTGCTGTGCAGCGTCAACGGCAAAACCTAAGGGAATTGTCCTCCCATACTTCACGTTTTCTGCGAGGGGCTCAACACGATATCTGTCTCCTGCTCTGAGTCGTCCATATTTGCAAACTTGTTGTCTCACACTCTCCGTATGTCTCCTGCATTGGATGTCCCACACTTTCTGTCTCCTGGACTGTATCTCCCACACTTTCTGTCTCCTGGACTAGATCTCCAACATTTTCTGTCTCCTGGACTGGATCTCCCACACTTTCTGTCTCCTGCACTGGATCTCCCACACTTTCTGTCTCTTCCACTGGATCTCCCACACTTTCTGTCTCTTCCACTGGATCTCCCACACTTTCTGTCTCCTACATTGGATCTCCCACACTTTCTGTCTCTTCCACTGGATCTCCACACGTTCTGTCTCCTGGACTGGATCTCCCACACTTTCTATCTACTGCACTGGATCCCCCACACTTCCGGTCACTTCCACTGGATCTCCCACACTTCCTGTCTCTTCCACTGGATCTCCCACACTTTCTGTCTCCTGGACTGGATCTCCCACACTTTCAGTCTATTCCACTGGATCTCCCACACTTCCTGTCTCTTCCACTGGATCTCCCACACTTCCTGTCTCTTCCACTGGATCTCCCACACTTCCGGTCACTTCCACTGGATCTCCCACACTTCCGGTCACTTCCACTGGATCTCCCACACTTCCTGTCTCTTCCACTGGATCATCCACACTTTCTGTCTCCTGGACTGGATCTCCCACACTTTCAGTCTCTTCCACTGGATCTCCCACACTTTCTGTCTCCTGGACTGGATCTCCCACATTTCCTGTCTCTTGGACTGGATCTCCCACATTTCCTGTCTCTTCCACTGGATCTCCCACACTTTTTGTCTCCTGAACTGGATCTCCCACACTTTCTATCTACTGCACTGGATCTCCCACACTTTCTGTCTCTTCCACTGGATCTCCCACACTTTCTGTCTCCTGGACTGGATCTCCCACACTTTCTATCTACTGCACTGGATCTCCCACACTTTCTGTCTCCTGGACTGGATCTCCCACACTTTCTATCTACTGCACTGGATCTCCCACACTTCAGGTCTCTTTCACTGGATCTGCCACACTTTCTGTCTCTTCCACATGATCTCCCACATTTTTTGTCTCTTCCACTGGATCTCCCACACTTTCTGTCTCCTGGACTGGATCTCCCACACTTTCTGTCTCCTGGACTGGATCTCCCACACTTTCTGTCTCCTGGATTGGATCTCCCACACTTTCTGTCTCCTGGATTGGATCTCCAACACTTCACGTCTCTCCCACTCCATCTGCCACATTTTCTGTCTCTTCCACTGGATCTCCCACATTTTCTGTCTCTTCCACTGGATCTCCCACACTTTCTGTCTCCTGCACTTGACCTCGCACACTGTGTCTCATATTTTATCTTCTCACACCTTCTGTCTCCTGCAATTGATCTCGCACACTTTCTATCACCTGTGCTAGATTTCCCGCACATTGTCTCAGATTTCATATTCTCACACTTTCTGTCTCTTGCACTGGATCTCCCACACCACCTGTCTACAGCCCTCACACTTGTTGTCTCCTGCACTGGATCTAACACACGTTGTCGCATGTTTTATCTTCTCACGTTTCTGTCGTCTGCATTGCATCTCCCACGCTTTCTGTCTCCTGCACTGGATTTCCAACATGCTGTCTCATATTTCATCTTCCCACACTCTCTGCCTCCTGCACTGAATTTCCAACATGATGTCTCATATTTCATGTTTCCACACTCTCTGCCTACAGCGGTGAATTTCCAAAATATTGTCTCATATTTCATCTTCCCACACTGTTGCCTACAGCGCTGGATTTCCAAAAAGTTGTCTCATATTTCATCTTCCCACACTCTCTGTCTCCTGCAGTGGATGTCCTACACTACCTATCTCCTATTCTCAAAATTTCTGTCACCTGCACTGTATCTCCCACACTCTCTGTCTCTTCCACTGGATCTCCCACACTTTTTGCCTCTTCCACTGGATCTCACACACTTTCTGTCTCTTCCACTGGATCTCCCACACACTCTGATCTCTTCCAACTGGAGCTCCCCACACATTCTGCCCTCTTCAACTGGACTTAACACACTGCTGTCTCTTCGCTGGATTCCACACCTCTCTGTCTCTTCCACTGGATCTCCCACACTTTCTGTCTCCTGGACTGGGATCTCCCCAACTTTCTGTCTCTTGGCTGGATCTCCCACATTTCTGTCTTTCTTGCCACTGGATCTCCCACACTTTTGTTCCTTGACCTGGATCTCCCACAAATTTCTATCTACTGCACTTGGAGCTCCCACACTTTCTGTCTCTTCCACTGGATCTCCCACACTTTTCTGTCTCCTCGGACTGGATTCCCACATTTCTATTCTACTGCACTGGATCTCCCACACTTTCTGTCTCTGGATGGATCCCACACTTTCTATCTACTGCATGGATCTCCCGCACTTCGGTCTTATTTTCACTGGATCTCCCCACACTTTCTGTCTCTTCCACATGATCTCCCACATTTTTTGTCTCTTCCACTGGTATATCCCACAACTTTCTGTCTCCTGGACTGGATCTCCCACACTTTTCTGTCTCCTGACTGGATCTCCATACTTCTGTCCCCTGGATTGGATTCTCCCACACTTTTCTGTCTCATGGATTGGATCTCCAACACTCCACGTCTCTCCACTCCATCTGCCACATTTTCTGTCTCTTCAACTGGATCTCCCAATTTTCTGTCTCTTCCACTGGATCTCCCACCACTTCTGTTCTTTCTGCACATTGACTCGCCACTGTGTCTCATAAATTTATCTTTATCACACCTTCTGTTCCGCAATTGATCTCGCACATTTCTATCACCGTGCTAGATTTCCCGCACATTGTCTCAGAAGATTTCATCTTCTCACACTTTCTGTCTCTTGCACTGGATCTCCCACACCACCTGTCTACAGCCCTCACACTTGTTGTCTCCTGCACTGGATCTAACACACGTTGTCGCATGTTTTATCTTCTCACGTCTTCTGTCGTCTGCATTGCATCTCCCACGCTTTCTGTCTCCTGCACTGGATTTCCAACATGCTGTCTCATATTTCATCTTCCCACACTCTCTGCCTCCTGCACTGGATTTCCAACAGGTTGTGTCATATTTCATCTTTCCACACTCTCTGCCTACAGCGGTGAATTTCCAAAATATTGTCTCATATTTCATCTTCCCACACTGTCTGCCAACAGCGCTGGATTTCCAAAAAGTTGTCTCATATTTCATTTTCCCACACTGTCTGCCTACAGCGCTGGATTTCCAACATGTTGTCTCATATTTCATCTTCCCACACTGTCTGCCTACAGCGCTGGATTTCCAAAAAGTTGTCTCATATTTCATCTTCCCACACCCTCTGTCTCCTGCACTGGATGTCCTACACTACCTATCTCCTATTCTCAAAATTTCTGTCACCTGCACTGTATCTCCCACACTCTCTGTCTCTTCCACTGGATCTCCCACACTTTTTGCCTCTTCCACTGGATCTCACACACTTTCTGTCTCTTCCACTGGATCTCCCACACACTCTGTCTCTTCCACTGGATCTCCCACACATTCTGCCTCTTCAACTGGATCTTACACACTTTCTGTCTCTTCCGCTGGATTTCCCACACTCTCTGTCTCTTCCACTGGATCTCCCACACTTTACTGGACCTCCCATACTCTCTGTCTCTTCCACCGGATCTCTCACACTTTCTGTCTTTTCCACTGAACCTCCTGCACTTTTCGTCTCTTCGACTGGACCTCCCACACTTTACTGGACCTCCCATAGGTATTAGTATATTTCATCGTCTCACAGTTTATGTCGCCTGCACTAGATTTCCAACGCTTTCTGTCTCCGGCTCTCACACTTTTCTGTCTCCTGCTCTCACACTTTTCTGTCTCCTGCTCTCACACGTTTCTGTCTCCTGCTCTCACACTTTCTACTTCAAGTTCTGGGCGTTGAGCTATTTCTGTCTCTTGAGTTGAACCGTAACCTTGTAGCTGTCTCCTGCACGAGTCCTCCAACTCTTGCTGTCTCTTTCACTGTCTGTCTCTGGCACTGAATCTCCCACATTTGCTGTCTCCTGCTCTCACGTATTCTCTGCTACAATTGATCTCCAACACTTCTTTCGCTTGCTCTCGCACTTTCTGTCTCTTGAGCTGAACCTTAAACACGTGTCTGTCTCCTCTGCTCTGGACACTCCCCTTCACACTCACACATACACTCACATACAAACACACACACACACACACTCACACTCACTCTCACACACACACCCACACACTCTTCCACAAACACTCACATCGTTTTCACTCCGTTCCTCTCTCTCTCTCTCTCTCTCTCTCTCTCTCTCTCTCTCTCTCTCTCTCTCTCTCTAACACACACACAGACACACACATTCTGTCTCCTGTCACGAACCTCCCACACATTCTGTCTCCTGTCACGAACCTCCCACACATTCTGTCTCCTGTCACGAACCTCCCACACATTTCTGTCTCCTGTCACGAACCTCCCACTCATTTTGTCTCCTGTCACGAACCTCCCACACATGCTGTCTCCTGTCACGAACCTCCCAGACATTCTGTCTCCTGTCACGAACCTCCCACACATTTTGTCTCCTGTCACGAACCTCCCACACATTTTGTCTCCTGTCACGAACCTCCCTAACATGTTATCTCCTGTCACGAACCTCCCACACATTTTGTCTCCTGTCACGAACCTCCCTCACATTTTGTCTCCTGTCACGAACCTCCGACACATTTTCTCTCCTGTCATCAACCTCAAACATTCTGTATCTTGTAACGAACCCCCACACATTCTGTATCCTGCTCTGGACACCCCCCCCCCCCCCACGGGGCACATTTCTTCTCGCTCTCTCACTCTCTCACACACACACACACACACACTTTATATCTCCTGCCACGCCCCTGCCAGAAATTCTGTCTCCTGGTCTACACTTCCCACACTTTATGTCCATCTAGTGCAATTAATGCCAGATAAAAGACAAGACAGGCAAAATAAAGTTGACAACCGTCAAAGGCTACAAAGTCGCATTTTATATCATTTGAAGTCAAAATATATTACATAATCATTCCACAGATCTGAAGGGATCTTCATTCGTGACATTTATATTGTCTATTTATTCTCTAATCTCTGTTTGTATCATCTACATTTACGAGAATTGATCACTGCCTGCTAGTTCATTCTCTACGATATTTCCACGAACTGAGAGGTTCCTCAACAACTGATATTGTTTTCCGAATAATTAAAGAACATTATGGTCATCCCGTTGACTCCCTCGGAAAACAAACGTACTTTGACTCTCAACCAGTTATTACCGTTACATCATTCTTGTCGAGTGTATCCTCTACAAGGACCCCCGCCCCCTTCCTCTCTTTTTCTGCCTATAAATGATAATGGATACCTTTAACCCTGTTAATTTTTATAAAGACGACGTTTCAGAGACGATAATAATTTATCTTAAGTATTCTCAGAATAGATACCTCGAGAAAATGACGACACGCCATCTGTCATTCTATTCAATCCAGACAAACTAAGTGTCGGGAAACCTAACAATGCTACTTAGCTTATTTCCCCAAAAAGTGAGAAGATAAAATCAATACTGACTGTGTCCATTACGTAAGAACATTCGGTAGAAGATCAAACTATCAGCAGCTATAGTGTAGCGTCTGGGAATCAAAATGCTAGTTGGAAATCTTGTAACACGGCAAAAAATTGCTATTAGATCTAATTTCTCCCCTAGCGCTCCAATTTGTTCCCTTTTTTGCCCGGACATCAAGTAGAAATGTTGCTTCTGCCCGCCCCGAGTGCCTCGTTAGCCTCGAGTTGGGGGAGATAATACTGAAAGCTGTGATTCCAGAGGTTAGTTCAATCTTTCTCATGCTTCTGGGCCTCATTGGTGGGCTGTTTTTAGCTGAATGTGTCCTCTGTGGACTTGTATAAGTGAAAATGTGGTGTCTTAATAGTGGACTCGTGATATTGGAGCTTTAATTACGATCATCAACTGGACTTTTATGCTTCTATAATGAGGAGGGGAAACCTGCTGAACGAAATGGATTTTTACAATTGCTGAGAGTAATGTCTGGGCGTTTGTTATTTTTATTGTATTTTGGGGGTAATTCCTGGGATTGGGGAACATAATTGAGTATTTCTAGGCTTGTGACTTTTCGATAGAATAATTTTATCATCCACTGGACTTTTATACTTCTGTAATGAGGAGGGCAAGGCTCCGGCGAAGCGTAATGGATTTTGACAACTGCTGAGAATATTGCTCGGAATTTTATGATGTCGTGTTTATTTTGGAGGTAATACCTGAGAATATATGGAGTCACTAGCACATTGCCGTCTTGACAGACAATAGTTTTTTTCTTACCTTGTGCTTCAAACATACATAATAACTACATCTCATAGCGGGGAATGGGGACGGAGTTGTAGCTCTCCATAGCACACATCCATGATTATATTGCAGAGACCATGAGTTGCCCATGCAGCATGATCTCTCTCTCTCTCTCTCTCTCTCTCTCTCTCTCTCTCTCTCTCTGGGAATAGTGCGTGGTAGGGGGTGTATGTGATGTGCGGGGATTGTGTGGTGGGGGATTAGGTTAAGGCATGTGTGGGTGGGTGGAAGTTGTGTATGTGGGTGGTGGGGTGTGTGTGAGTGGATTGGGGATGTATGGGTGGTTAGGGAGATGTGTGTGTGTGTGTGGGGGGGGGGGGGGGGTAGGGACATGTCAGTTGGTGGGGATGTGTGTGTATGGTTTGGGGATGTGTGAGTGGATGTGCGATGTGTGAGTTGGTGGGGGATTGTGTGTGTGGGTGGGGAATATGTTGTCGATGGAGATGTGGCTGGGGGATGGGTGGTTTGAGGTGTGGGTGGGGAGAGGATGTGTGGGGTAGGATGTGGATGGGCGTGGGATGTGTGGGTTGGTGGGGGAATGTTTGTGGGGTGGCGAGTGTGTTTTGGTTGGGGGATCAGGTGAGGGCAGTGTGTGTGGGTGGGGGATGTGCGGGAGGGGGATGGGTCTGTTGGTGGGGTATGTATTTGTCCCTTGGTGTGCGTGTGTGTCGGTAGGTGGGGGTGTGTATGTGTCCCTTGGTGCGCGTGTGTGTGGGTAGGTGGGGGTGTTGTGTGGATGGGGTGATGTATGGATAGGTGGGAGATGGGCCTCATAACATGGTAATTAGCCTTGTTTATGTTTACAACATTCATTTCACAATGTTATTTTTCTTCCTATGTAAATGTATAATGCTCTTGATGAACGAAAGACGAGTGATTGGAAGGGCCGAATGTAAGACGGGCCTGCGCGCCCAATTTGTGACCCTAATAAAGTTGATTTGATTTGATTTGATTTCTCTCTCTCTCTCTCTCTCTCTCTCTCTCTCTCTCTCTCTCTCTCTCTCTCTCTCTCTCTCCCCCCTCTCGACCTACCTAGTTTATTAACGAAGAAAGGTCGCACCGGTACAATTGGAAAAAGACAGACTGCAGAAGCTGATAGATCAGCAAAGCAATGCTCTAACTATACGCCTTTTGGAATTGCGACCCTAGACCAGTGGGCGTCCAAGGCTTAGGGCCTGGTCTGCCCTACCATGACATTAAGTCTTAAGGTTGCATTTCTCACACTAGGATAAGGCTTGTCACCCTCCCAATGGGTCGTCCGCCGGAAGCCGTTGGCAAAATGTGAGGTATCGGGTTTACATATGGGGCATGTCTAGGCCTTTGACTTTTGAAGGGAATAATACCAGGGGCTTACAGTGATGAGAATGGCGGTGGGGGGAATGTGGAATATTTGTTGGTGTCAGTTGCGGGGATTTTATTATTGTGTTTTCGGGAATATAGAAAGAGGGAGCTAGTTAACTTCATATAAGTGTTGCATCTCTTTTGAAGAAGGTTGCGATCAACACTAACCCAAGGGGGATTTATTTTCAATGTTACGTCCTTTTTTTTTTGTCATTGCTTTCTGAACGGTCCGATGTGTTTGTATGTTGTTTTTTGACCTATGCGGATTTAATATAAAATTCTGAAACCTGTGGTCTAAGGCGACGGCCAAGGAACGCAGGGATCTGGTGGTTAAGGAGATCTGCAAGGGGGAAGACGACGAAAAAGTCCGCAAGGCTGCCCAGCAGGCTCAGTGGGTGTCATGGGAAGCTGAAGTGCAGAGATCCATTACGTGCAATGAGATCTGGCTCATGGCACCACTGCGTCTAAGTTTCGTCATCCGATCCCTATACGATGTCCTGCCATCAGGTGCCAACTTGGTCAAGTGGGGGAAAACCACCGACCGGTTCTGTCCCCTCTGTACGAAAGCCCAAATAATCCAGACAGCGGAACACGTGCTGTGTCTGGCTGTAAGATCGCCCTGACCCAAAGGACGTCGCAAGAATGAGACCGAACAGAGAAGGGTACAGGCCAAGATTTCCTTCGTCCGAGAAGGGCGCAAAAATGGCAAAGCTGACGACCTTCCGCTTGCTAACGTCTTCGATGGTACGAGGGACTGGGAACTGACCGTAGACCTAAAGCGCCTTGCCAGATACCCTGAGGTGATCCGAAGGTATGGCTTGCGACCTGACATTGTATTTAGCTCCTCGTCAGCCAAGCAGCTAACGCTGATTGAGCTGACCGTCCCTTAGGAGTCCAATATTGAGGAGCAGCATGAGTACAAATTAGCGAAGTACGATGTCTAGGTCGCAAGTCTTAGGCGGGAGGAATACATCGTCTGGCAACCCACTTTTAATTTTACAGCCTAAGAGTGCCATCGCAGCTGGCCAAATCACCTTTTTCTGCCCCACATGGCATAGGGACAGTTCGTGTGTGTGTTTTTTTCCTTGTTTCTGTGTTTGCTGTATTTCGTTGATCTGTGGTGTCCTTGACTAAGATTCTGAGAATCGAAACGTCGGTGTGCCGTATTGTACGCGTTTGTGTGTAGTTTATTTTATTTTATTTATTATTCATTTTATATATATATATATATATATATATATATATATATATATATATATATATATATATATATATATATATATATATATATATATATATATATATATATATTGAGTGCTTCTGATTTCGGATTTTCACCTGTATTTCGCGATACGATGGATCTCCTTGTAAGGTATGTGCAATGTTGTTGATGTTATTGTTTAGTACGTTTCTTCTCGCGGTAGTTTTACATACCTCTTTGTTTCAAATTCATATTGTTATATCCTGCTGCAGCCGCTGCTTTTTCTTTATATTCCATATTCGACGTCGAGGTAGGCGCCAGAGGTCTTGTCTCATAAATATAGTATATGGTGAAATCATCATCATCATCATCATAATCATAATCATCATCATCATCATCATCATCATCATCTTCATCATCATCATCATCATCATCATCATCATCTTCAACATTCGCCGTGAAGCGACTTTGGGAGGAATATCCGGGTGGCACGGAATAGTGACATTTATGTGATTGTACAGTGTCGTCAATCCACTTTATTATCACACGCGGTCTTGCTCACGCAGCAGATGTTCTTTTATGTAGGGCCAGTTCTGGTGGATGATGGTGTTGCCAAACCATTTAATCTTCTGCCTATCAATATATGTGGCACATGATGTTGATCCCACTGTCTGTCTGATAACATCATTTATGACTCGGTGTCGGATTGTTAAGTTGACAGCTCTTGTAAATCATCTCGTCTCGCAGGTGTTGAATTTGGGTAAGTGTGATGTGGATAATGTCCAAGTTTGACATTGGTAGCATAAGACTGGTGTTAATATGCTATTTATGATCTATCATTTTGCTGAAGAGGTATGTTTTGTTGTTTCAGTATAGGTGATATCTGATATTTAAGCGGACTTGCTTATTTGATATCCGATTTCGTTTTCCCTGTTTACCCTGCCTCTGATCATATTTCCTAGATATTTAAATTCTTGAACATGTTTCAGTGGTATATTATTTATTATTATATATACTTATTTATTGTTAAGCCCAGCCAGTTTGCATGTACTGTGATGAATCATGACCTAGTTAAATTGAGATATGCCTGTCCGGTGATGGGAAGTTACAGTTCCGGTCTTACCTACAACGTTAGGTTTTTTTATTTTGGATAGGGGAAGGAGATTTCTGCAATACAAATCCCGTGAGCATGGTACTTTGGTTATATTAATGGAAACTGTGTATTACTGGAAGAATGCAATGATCAGTATTTATACACTTAGGCATACACTGAACTGGAACCTGACCAGTAAATGACCATTCTAGCTCCGCAAGTTTCCTCCATCAACACGGTCGCGATTCATAAGGTCACTTACCTGCGTTTGAAACACAGCTGCGGCCGGTTTGGCAGCATACTGCGTTATATTGGATTTTAACGTATTGGTATGGAAGCCGGTCATTCAGAAATCAATGGCAAACTACTGAACATTAGCTTGCCAAGACATCAACAACAGCAGTAAAATGTTGGTGTTGACAGCGATGTCTTGTAATTAGGATATGCAATATATATATATATATATACTATATATATATATATATATATATATATATATATATATATATATATATATATATATATATATATATATATATATATATATATATATATATATATATATGTGTGCACCTGCACAAACACATACTTACACCATGCGTTGTAATAATCAGCTTAATAAGTTTCACAGTGTTACGCAATTTGTGTTTTACCAGATGCAATTTTTGTACAGGATCCTTGCTCTTAGAGCCGACATAGGCGACCAGGATTCAGCAATCCTCACTGACATTCTATTGAACTTTATGTTGCTGATACTATTATCTTTCGTTATCTCACTTTGTTTCTCGTGCCTGTTATTTTCAAGCATAATGCTAATTTGTCTGTTCAGTTTTTTTATGTTGATATGCCGCATGCATTTAGGTTGACTTTTCCTTATGGATTTAACAAGTGATACTGTATCAATACTTCGTCCGTTGCTTTCTACTCTGCCCACGATAGTTGAATTGAGTTGAGTCAAGAACCGAAATAACCTTACTCAGGACATTCCCATACGTGATCCGTCACCATCTTCAGCTGCCAGAGAAGAGTCCCAATACACATGGTACCAGTAGCAATCTTATTATGTTGATTATATGTCCGTCTGACCTTTTCTCGGAGTTTTGAGTGCTGGTCACAATCTCTGGTTATTCCCTGTAGCACCATTTTCTCCAAGCCATAATGATCTACTTGTTATTTTGCACTATACACACGATCCCAAACCACGTCTGCCCTATAATGCACCAATACCCACCAAGGTATGCAGACCCAGACAATCTGGCCGCCTTCTCGATTCCCACCACACCAGCATGTCCTGAGGGAAACATCCAACAGGATGTGCTCTCGAATTTTGATTGTTGAATAAATGCCAGCGATAATCTCAACGTTCTTCTCGAAAACCACATTTTCACTGCTTCTAGTTTCTTCGTCATTTCATTAATTATTGTTGAGCAGTCTCATAACGGGTTCTTTGATGTAATGGTTGGGGCGTTACCCTGACAATGGTATGAACGAGGTCGGACAAGGGCAGCGCCAGCTCTCCTCGTTTGCTACGGTAGAGAAATACTGGTCACGTATCTCTCCGTGCACTCAAGCCTACTCAGATGTGGGGGGGGGGGGTGGCTGAGTGGTCTCAAGGTATGGTGTCCGCCTCGAGTGCGAGTGCTGGAGGGCCCCGGTTCAAGTCCCTGTGAGGACCGGGATTTTTTCACGCGGACTTCTAGTAACACAATTTCTCCTGGTCTCTGGGTAGTGAGATCGAACGCCCGTGTGTATTGTTGCGAACGTAAAAACATCCCTTGGCAGTTGGAAATTGAAAAAGAGTAGCCTAACGCCGCTGCCCGGGCAAAATTTCGAGTTAAAAATCTACCCAAAGTATTTCAGGATACTAGCCGGTGCTACGGAGTTCGTGCATTCAGCTGAGATTCTCCGGACTCAAGCTTGAGTTAGAAGTAGAATAGAGCGCTTATGGGATACACCCGTGTGCCGTGATGTTGATCCGTCGACTAAATTAAACTAAACTAAACTATTCAGATGTAATGGCCCTAACACTTCATATACCCACAATAGGTTCTTGATTCTGGACGTGTTTTCCTAGTAGACCCAGATTAAAATTGGAACCACATCATCTCATGGGAAGTAAACCAGGCCAGTCAGATACAGACCACATTAACCAACGAGTGTCGATCTGGCCTTTCAAAATGTAGCTCTACCACTATATTGCCCAATGTCTGGCTCTACCACTATATTGCCCAATGCATCTTATCTGGCTCTACCACTATATTGCCCAATGCATCTTAAGGGATATAAAATGGATCCTACAACATCGTTGCTTTTTTTTCGCATATCCTTTACAGTACATCGCTGTCAACACCAGCATTTTACCGCTGTTGTTGATTTCTTGGCAAGATTACGCTCAGTAGTTTGCCATTGCTTTCTGAGCGGCCGACTCACTTATCCCGTAAGTCACCAAAGCGACGAGAACCGCTACCAATTCTCGCACTCTGCGTTACTCTACGTGGATAAATGGGATTACGGAGACAGTCGTAAAATCTAGCCCAGGGAGACCGGCACAACAAGGTTATCCCTACGGAAACACTGACCACACCTTACTCATCAGACAGCAGGTTCTTTGTGCTGATAATGATGTTTCCGTGTTTATTCATTACAGATACAGCGTCGGTATATTTGACGATTCTTTTCACCATCAGTGTTACATCCCCCATGAGATATCTCTGTTTCAGCTGGATATGTTCATCTTCCATTAGATGTCTACTTTCATGTAAATATTTTCAGCCTCTTCCATTAGATGACGGGTCTCTTCCAGAGGATATCTTAAGCTATTCGTAATTCCGCATACCGCTTTCGAAACACAGCTGCGGGCGATTTGGCAGCAGACCGCTTTGTGTTTGTTTTCATATAGTGGTATTATTGCCGGTCGTTCAGTAAGCAATGGCAAGCTGCTCAACGTAAACTTGCCTTGAAAATCACAAGCAACAAAGAGATGCTAAAGTTGACTAGAGCTCTGTGAAGGATAGGCATCTAACTCCATTACATATCTGTGTTTCACGTATATATATATATATATATATATATATATATATATATATATATATATATATATATATATATATATATATATATTCAACATTTTCCATTATATGTCTTCGTTTCACTTAGATATTTTCAACATCTTCCATTATACGTCTTTGTTTCACGTAGCTATTTTCACTATCTCCCATTACACCTCTTTGTTTCACTTAGATATTTTGAACATCTCCCACTACATGTCTTTGATTTACGTAGATATTTATAACATCTTTCATCATATGCTTTTCTTTCGCTTATAAATTTCCAAAGATTGAGCACCTTTCGTTTGAACTGTTTATAGATAATATTCTAATGTCTACTTTATTGAATGCTGCTATGCATTTTATGTCTCGAAGCAGGAAGCGTTGGAACTATCACATTTTGTAGACTTGAATAGTATTGCCCTCTCTTAGCGAACAGCGAACCCGAGTAATGAAACCTCATCCGACTGCGCTAATGACATTTCCTGCGTAACCTCCTAACGATTACATCAACACATCCGTTATTATGCATTCGGAATTTGACGATTAATGTGATAGTTTCATTTTGCGTTCCACGCCGACATTCCTCTCACAAAACAAAGTGAAGAAAAATAATTAATTACGTGAAGGCAGTGCATTTGTAGAATGAATTATTGAAATAATTATTGTAGAAATTAGTGATGCTCTTTTATTATCTTTGCTACAACTTTAATATGTGAAATTTATGTTTAATCAGTGCATAATGAAGAACCATAACAACTGCTAATTTCCACAATTATATAAAACCCTTCCTATCAATCGACCCTATTGTGAAGGGGTTACGAATGCAGTTCGTAATCCCGCATACCGCGTTGGAAACATAGCTGCGTGCGGTTTGGAAGCAGACCGCCTTGCGTTAATTGTCTTGCAATGGAATGAGTGCCGGTCGTTCAGAAAGCAATGGGAAGCAACTGAATGTAATCTTGCCAAGAAATCACAAACAACCAAGAAATTCTAGAGTTGACTGCGACGTTCTGTAAAGGATATGCAACAAAATAGCTTCTTGTGAGCGTCGATGTTTGTGTTGCCAAGTTGTTTTGTCCAATAATGTGTCATTACTGGAGGTAGCTAAGATGTGCTTTATTTTTCCACTTCCTCTTGGTTCCTCTTCCAAAGGGACAGTCACCTCACGGAATTAAAGCAAGAAACAGAACTAAAATAAAAACACACACCACAATTAAAATAGCGGTCACCAGTACGCATTTTACACAAAATAAACGTGTTTAATGGTAAACACGTTAGAGAAATGAACATTGGTAGATATTTTCTCTTGTACAAAGATAACAGTTGAGAAGAAAAAATAAAAAGTATCATTTGCCATAACAAAACAAAATGTAATAATGAGGAGTGACTACTTGAGCTTGTCTCTTTAAATCCGATTGTCAAAAACAAAATCACAAAATGTATCCTTTTACATTTATTTAAACGAAAGCGGGAGCCTTACTGTAGATATGAAGCTGATGACACAGGAGTGTGAGTTTAAAATTGATATGAAACTTTATCATTTGTAATCCATAAAAAAATATATATAAGACAGATGCAATCTTTAAGGAACTAATTCCACAACGAAGACTGTTGACAATGGAATACCTAAATCCCATATATGATGCTGTTGGCATTGAAATACCTAAATCCCATAGACAAAACTGTTCACATTGAAATACATAAATGCCATGGATGAAACTGTTCGCATTGAAATACCTAAATCCCATAGATACAATTGTTAGCATTGAAATACGTAAATGCCATAGATAAAAACTGTTAACATTGAAATACCTAAATCCTATAGATGAAACATTACAAACAAAGGTCTGATTTTAGCCATTCATATGTTTTGAACCATGCCATTATTACATGTTAATATATATATCTGCGAAGACGTAAAGATCCAGTACCGGTTTAGCACACCCCGCTGGTTTATGGGCTAGAACAGGGGAAGAAGAATCATGAGACACAATACTCGTAGAGACGATACTTTGGTGTCGGGTGGGGAGAAATGTCTCTTCACTAGCCTCGATCCCAGAGATGTGATAGCCGCTCATGACATGTTCTTGGCGTAACCTCCTAACACGACTTAAAACAATAAGGCAACTGGGGCTGATGGAATTGCTGCTGAATTTATAAAGGCGGGTGGCCATGCATTATATCTAAAGCTATACGAACTAATAATAAAAATGTGGAGGACAGAAGAATTACCCCATGACTGGAAATAGTCATTATTGATACCTATCTTTAAGAAAGGAGACAAGTTCCAAAGTGAAAATTATAGAGGAATATCACTCCTGCCCATAAGCTATAAGATACTATCCGCGGTATTACTAAATAGACTAAATCCATATTCAGAAGACATATTAGGTGACTACCAGGCGGGTTTCAGACAAAACAGATCAACAATAGATCAGATATTTATCTTACGACAAATAGCCGAGAAAAGTTGGGAATATAAAAGAGATCTCCATAACATTTTTGTGGATTTTAAAAAGGCTTATGATAGTGTCCATAGGAATAGTCTATGGAATGCTATGCAGGAATTTGGAATACCAAGGAAGTTAATCAACATGACCAGACTATGCATGGAAGATACTTATATAGTAACATATAAAGGCAGGAAATCAGACCCTTTCCAAATAACATCTGGCTTGAAACAGGGTGATGCACTATCGCCGCTCCTTTTCAATCT
>JACEFZ010018420.1:532500-611206 GCA_014155875.1 Cepaea nemoralis
CCAACACGAACATATAGAACCCATCATTCCATCCAGTTAACCAAGAGATCAGGTTGGAAACTAGATAAAGCAACTAAGATGTATGACGTCCTCTTCTATTCCGGGTAGACCCAACACTCAGAAGTGTGCAATGAAAAGTGATGTTGTATAAACCAATCCAAGCCAGTCTGACTGAGCTTGAGTTCAGCTCAGTCGAGTTCAGATAATTAGCATTGAACTCCAGAGACGTCCGTAGTTGTCCCGATCTCTTCCGCAGTAAATCCAACAAAGGAAAGAAATAACTCTGCAAGTCCGTTCTTGACTGACGAGTCACCTCGTGCATTTAGTATTGTGCTATTTACATTGATCTTCCATCCGAACGCTTGCATTCCAACTATTGATGAATACTAATGGAAGTCGCTGTTTTGGCCGAACAATCTTGCTGATTTTTGTTGATGTTTTTTTATTTTATTCACTTTTACTTACCAATCATGTTGGGGGAAGCGTAGATAGGAAGCTAAGAAGAACACAATTTAATGTGTGAATATATATATATATATATATATATATATATATATATATATATATATATATATATATATATATATATATATATATATATATATATATATATATATATACTAGCTGACCCGGCCCGGCTTCGCCCAGTCCTTGGTGGGGAGCATCTCGTTTAATTCATATAAGTAGTCATATAAGTTCCCGTTCCCGACTGTCTGTCTGTCTGTCTGTCTGACCCGGCCCGGCATTGCCCAGCTCCTGGTGTGGAGCATCTCATTTAATTCATATAAGTAGTCATATAAGTTCCCGTTCCCGACTATCTGTCTGTCTGTCTGTCTGTCTGTCTGACTGTCTGTCTGTCTGTCTGTCTGTTTGTCTATCTATCTCTGTCTGTCTGTCTGTCTGTCTGTTTGTCTATCTATCTATCTCTGTCTGTCTGTCTAATAGACCCATCCCTCCGTCTATCCCTCCCTCCCTGTCTTTTTGTCTATCTATCTATCTATCTATCTATCTATCTATCTATCTATCTATCTGTCTGTCTGTCTGTCTGTCTGTCTGTCTCTCCCTCCGTCTATCCCTCCCTACCTCCCTCCCTGTCTGTCTGTCTGTCTGTCTGTTTGTCTATCTGACTGTCTGTCGGTGTCTGTCTGTCTGTTTGTCTATCTATCTCTGTCTGTCTGTCTGTCTGTCTGTCTGTTTGTCTATCTATCTATCTCTGTCTGTCTGTCTGTCTAATAGACCCATCCCTCCGTCTATCCCTCCCTCCCTCCCTGTCTTTTTGTCTATCTATCTATCTATCTATCTATCTGTCTGTCTGTCTGTCTCTCCCTCCGTCTATCCCTCCCTACCTCCCTCCCTGTCTGTCTGTCTGTGTCTGTCTGTCTGTCTGTTTGTCTATCTATCTATCTCTGTCTGTCTGTCTGTCTGTCTAATAGACCCATCCCTCCGTCTATCCCTCCCTCCCTCCCTGTCTTTTTGTCTATCTATCTATCTATCTATCTATCTGTCTGTCTGTCTGTCTGTCTTGTCTGTCTGTCTGTCTGTCTGTCTGTCTGTCTGACCCGGCTTGGGTTCGCCCAGTCCCTGGTGTGGAGCATCTCATTTAATTCTGAGTAGGTAAGAATCCGCTCTGCCTTCAAAATGTTGACGTGAAGATTTTCTTCCTGCAGCTGCTTCTGTATTTGTTGATCAGTAAGCTCCATTTTTAGCCGCTTGACCACCCATCTGACTGTGTTTGAATCAGTGTTTCTGATTCTGGTGTCTTGGTCCTCCTTCCTCTCACAAGTTTTTGTGTTCGTCTGTGGGTAGTCGTCGCTCTTCTTATTGGTAGTTTCATTGACTGTAGGTTCAGATACTTTATTACAGCTTGCATGCAGACTCTCCAAAGGCAGGTTCGTCTTCTTGATAGTCTGGTCGGTTTTCTCACTATGCATCTTGGAAGCTGCTTGTTTCTTTGTGCTATTACGACGTGCCATTTTCCCCCCGCTGCTTGAAATGTGTAAGGCGTCTTGGCTTGATAGCGCTGAGAAGTGCTGTCAAGCGAATCGTGTCGATATGATGGCGGAAAACACTAAAGATGCGATGATATTGTTCAACATCTTTTAGATAACTTCTTAAGTATAGAAAGATGAGTTACAATGTTATGCATTATGCATTATTTTTATGTAAACTTTGAAAATTTCTAAAAGATTGTATCATTATTTATTATAACTCATATGCCGGTACATAACTATAGACAAAGAGTTTATAAATCTTTGCTTGCTTGCTTGTGTTCGTTGGCTTGAGCTCCAACGCGAAGTCCTGTATGTCGGATGAAGGCATCCTGTTGTCCAACATCAGTGTGATGTCATACAGGACCTGAGGTTTGCGTGAGTACCCGTTGTCCCATGTCTGGCTTATTGGTGTGCAGAGGAGGAGGGGAGGAGGAGTAGGGAGGAGGAATGTGAAGGGAGGAGGAGGGAGGAGGTAGAGGGAGGAGGAGGAGGGAGACGGAGAGAGGAGGAGGGAGGAGGAGGAAGAGGGAGGAGAAGGAATGTGAAGGGAGGAGAGAGGAGGAGGAGGGAGGACGGTAGGAGGAGGAGGAAGAGAGAGGAGGAGGGAGGAGGAGGAAGGAGGAGGAAGAAGGAGGAGGAAGAGGGAGGAGGATGGAGGAGGGAGAGGGAGGAAGAGGAAGGAGGAGGAAGAGGAAGGAGGAGGAAGAGGGAGGAGGAGGATGGAGGAGGGAGAGGGAGGAGGGGAAGAGGAAGAGGGTAGGAGGAGGAGGGGAGAGGAGGAGAAGAAGGGAGAAGGAGGGAGGAGGAGAAGGAGGAGGAGGAGGAGGAGGGAGGAGGAGGGGAGAGGAGGAGGGAGGAGGAAAGAGGTAGGGGAGGAGGAGGTAGAGGGAGGAGGAGGAGGAAGGAAAGGGAGGAGGAAGAGGAGGAGAAGGGAGGAGGAGGGTGGAGGGAGGAGGAGGAGGGAGGAGGTAGGAGGAGGAAGAGGGAAGAGGGAGAAGAAGGGAGAAGGAGGAGGGAGGATGATGAGGGAGAAGGAGGCAGGAGGAGGAGGGAGGCAGGAGGAGGAGGGATGAGGAGGGAGAGGAGGAGGAGGGAAGATGAGGGAGGAGGGGGAGGAGGCGGAGGAGTAGTAGGGAGGAGGATGGAGGAGGAGAGGAGAGGAAGAGGGAGAAGGAAGAGGGAGAAGGAGGAGGGAGGAGGGAGAGGGATGAGAGGGAGGAGGAAGAGGAGAAGGGTGGAGGGAGGAGGTAGAGGGAGGAGAAGAGAGGGGGAGAGAGTTCGCCATTCCGAATTCATACTCGTCTAGTTCTTCCCTTCTACACGACTGTAGATAACTTCCTTACACATAAAAAGATGAATTGTTATTGATATTGCCGTGGCATGGAGGAATATCAGCAGCAGAGTTGATCCAAAAAACCAAAGACTGAGATCTACGGAGAGCCATGAACGCCTACGCCAGCCGGCACGGCACTTGATGATGATGATTGCCGTGTGACGATTCTGTGTAGTCACGTCATTTTCTTTCCCTTTCCCTAGCGTTTTGGTTCGGGGATTCTTTCATCATCATCATCATATATTTACGTAGCGTATTTTGGGAGGGGGAGGAGGGAAGGAGGAGGAAGAAGAAAAAAAAACTATGACAGTTGACAGCTCTGGAATGAAAGGAAGGCGTGTAGAAAATTTCATCTCAATCGGATGGGCCGTTCGCGAACAAATAAAGGACATACATATTTACATACATACATATATACATACACACATATTTACATACATACACTTTGTTTTATAAATATAGAATAGCTGACCCGGCCCGGCTTCGCCCAGTCCTTGGTGGGGAGCATCTCGTTTAATTCATATAAGTAGTCATATAAGTTCCCGTTCCCGTTACCGACTGTCTGTCTGTCTGTCTGTCTGTCTGTCTGTCTGTCTGACCCGGCCCGGCATTGCCCAGCTCCTGGTGTGGAGCATCTCATTTAATTCATATAAGTAGTCATATAAGTTCCCGTTCCCGACTATCTGTCTGTCTGTCTGTCTGTCTGTCTGTCTGACTGTCTGTCGGTGTCTGTCTGTCTGTTTGTCTATCTATCTCTGTCTGTCTGTCTGTCTGTCTGTTTGTCTATCTATCTATCTCTGTCTGTCTGTCTGTCTAATAGACCCATCCCTCCGTCTATCCCTCCCTCCCTCCCTGTCTTTTTGTCTATCTATCTATCTATCTATCTATCTATCTATCTGTCTGTCTGTCTGTCTGTCTCTCCCTCCGTCTATCCCTCCCTACCTCCCTCCCTGTCTGTCTGTCTGTGTCTGTCTGTCTGTCTGTTTGTCTATCTATCTATCTCTGTCTGTCTGTCTGTCTGTCTGTCTAATAGACCCATCCCTCCGTCTATCCCTCCCTCCCTCCCTGTCTTTTTGTCTATCTATCTATCTATCTATCTGTCTGTCTGTCTGTCTTGTCTGTCTGTCTGTCTGTCTGTCTGTCTGTCTGTCTGTCTGTCTGTCTGACCCGGCTTGGGTTCGCCCAGTCCCTGGTGTGGAGCATCTCATTTAATTCTGAGTAGGTAAGAATCCGCTCTGCCTTCAAAATGTTGACGTGAAGATTTTCTTCCTGCAGCTGCTTCTGTATTTGTTGATCAGTAAGCTCCATTTTTAGCCGCTTGACCACCCATCTGACTGTGTTTGAATCAGTGTTTCTGATTCTGGTGTCTTGGTCCTCCTTCCTCTCACAAGTTTTTGTGTTCGTCTGTGGGTAGTCGTCGCTCTTCTTATTGGTAGTTTCATTGACTGTAGGTTCAGATACTTTATTACAGCTTGCATGCAGACTCTCCAAAGGCAGGTTCGTCTTCTTGATAGTCTGGTCGGTTTTCTCACTATGCATCTTGGAAGCTGCTTGTTTCTTTGTGCTATTACGACGTGCCATTTTCCCCCCGCTGCTTGAAATGTGTAAGGCGTCTTGGCTTGATAGCGCTGAGAAGTGCTGTCAAGCGAATCGTGTCGATATGATGGCGGAAAACACTAAAGATGCGATGATATTGTTCAACATCTTTTAGATAACTTCTTAAGTATAGAAAGATGAGTTACAATGTTATGCATTATGCATTATTTTTATGTAAACTTTGAAAATGTCTAAAAGATTGTATCATTATTTATTATAACTCATATGCCGGTACATAACTATAGACAAAGAGTTTATAAATCTTTGCTTGCTTGCTTGTGTTCGTTGGCTTGAGCTCCAACGCGAAGTCCTGTATGTCGGATGAAGGCATCCTGTTGTCCAACATCAGTGTGATGTCATACAGGACCTGAGGTTTGCGTGAGTACCCGTTGTCCCATGTCTGGCTTATTGGTGTGCAGAGGAGGAGGGGAGGAGGAGTAGGGAGGAGGAATGTGAAGGGAGGAGGAGGGAGGAGGTAGAGGGAGGAGGAGGAGGAGGGAGCGGAGAGAGGAGGAGGGAGGAGGAGGAAGAGGGAGGAGAAGGAATGTGAAGGGAGGAGAGAGGAGGAGGAGGGAGGAGGTAGGAGGAGGAGGAAGAGAGAGGAGGAGGGAGGAGGAGGAAGGAGGAGGAAGAAGGAGGAGGAAGAGGGAGGAGGATGGAGGAGGGAGAGGGAGGAAGAGGGAGGAGGAGGAAGGAGGAGGAAGAGGAAGGAGGAGGAAGAGGGAGGAGGAGGATGGAGGAGGGAGAGGGAGGAGGGAAGAGGAAGAGGGTAGGAGGAGGAGGGGAGAGGAGGAGAAGAAGGGAGAAGGAGGGAGGAGGAGAAGGAGGCAGGAGGAGGAGGGAGAGGAGGAGGGAGGAGGCAGAGAGAGAAGAAGGAAGGAGGAGGAAGAAGGAGGGAGAGGAAGGAGGGAGAATGAGGAGGGGAAGAAGGAAAGGGAGGTGGAAGAGGAGGAGGAGGGAGGAGGAAAGAGGTAGGGGGAGGAGGAGGTAGAGGGAGGAGGAGGAAGGAAAGGGAGGAGGAAGAGGAGGAGAAGGGAGGAGGAGGGTGGAGGGAGGAGGAGGGAGGAGGTAGGAGGAGGAAGAGGGAAGAGGGAGAAGAAGGGAGAAGGAGGAGGGAGGATGATGAGGGAGAAGGAGGCAGGAAGAGGAGGAGGGAGGCAGGAGGAGGAGGGATGAGGAGGGAGAGGGAGGAGGAGGGAAGATGAGGGAGGAGGGGGGAGGAGGCGGAGGGAGTAGGAGGGAGGAGGATGGAGGAGGAGGGGAGAGGAAGAGGGAGAAGAAGAGGGAGAAGGAGGGAGGAGGAGAGGGATGAGAGGGAGGAGGAAGAGGAGAAGGGTGGAGGGAGGAGGTAGAGGGAGGAGAAGAGAGGGGGAGAGAGTTCGCCATTCCGAATTCATACTCGTCTAGTTCTTCCCTTCTACACGACTGTAGATAACTTCCTTACACATAAAAAGATGAATTGTTATTGATATTGCCGTGGCATGGAGGAATATCAGCAGCAGAGTTGATCCAAAAAACCAAAGACTGAGATCTACGGAGAGCCATGAACGCCTACGCCAGCCGGCACGGCACTTGATGATGATGATTGCCGTGTGACGATTCTGTGTAGTCACGTCATTTTCTTCCCTTTCCCTAGCGTTTTGGTTCGGGGATTCTTTCATCATCATCATCATATATTTACGTACGTATTTTGGGAGGGGGAGGAGGGAGGAGGAGGAAGAAGAAAAAAAAACTATGACAGTTGACAGCTCTGGAATGAAAGGAAGGCGTGTAGAAAATTTCATCTCAATCGGATGGGCCGTTCGCGAACAAATAAAGGACATACATATTTACATACATACATATTTACATACATACACTTTGTTTTATAAATATATATATATATATATATATATATATATATATATATATATATATATATATATATATATATATATATATATATATATATTATATGGATGTTATCTGATCCACGACGCTGGTGGTCGAGTGAAATGACCGCCCCACGCTTTCCGGCATGGCACATGATTGATTGATTGTTATCTTTTGCTTCTTATCACTGAATCTGAACTGTATTGCTTTCTGTTGACAATATACATATGTATATTTCCACAGATTCAGTGCAGTTCCATTAATTAAATTTATGCCACTGTGTTGTGTACTACTTTGCGGCTATAGTGATACGTGGCTATACAGGTTTGCTTGCTGATTTGTGATTAAATCCAGAGAACTACTTTCATAAAGCTTTTGCTTTCTTTAATAGAATCTTTAATGCGCTGTGCATTCTCGAAGCAGAATACTGCACTGCACTGGTACCTTGCAATCTTGACAGACAATAGTTTGTTCCACTGTTACATTACTACAACTCATTGCGGTAGCGAATGTGATTGATTAGATACATTCGCGCGTGTGTATGTTCGCTCACAATGGATGCTTGTGAACACATGGTCATTTCCGCCATCACACACTATCTAAAGTCTCGAACGATCTGTGTCTGACATATCTGAAATCATTTTCTTCTATGTCTTTACTACATTTATGATCTTTGCCGTCCATGCAACGCGATCAGAGGCGAATTTCTCACAAGGTGCAATACCAATTCTTGCATCAATCATGTACCGCTTACAAACATCTTTGTATCGTAGTAGAGGCCTTCTCCGAGATCTTTTATCCATCTGTAATACACCAAGAAAAGATGTCCTTTGGCATTCTATCATCGTCCATCCTCCTAATGTTGGGTGAGGGTTGTGTATGGGTGGATATTGATGTGTGTGGGTGGGTGGGGTGTATGTGGGTGGGTGGGGGATGTGTGGTTGGGTGAGGGATGTGTCTCATAACATTGTAATATGCATTGTTTATGTTTACAACATTCACTTGACGATGTATTTTCCTACGTGAATGTATCTTGCACTATTGATGAATGAAAGATGAGTGATTGGAAGGGCCGAAAGTAAGACGGGCCTGAGTGCCCAATTTGTAACCCTTTTAAAATAAAGTTGAATTGAATTGAAATATTCATTTAAGTCTACGAAGATTGCGTATGGAACACACCATCACATCAGCCGATCGTTACAATACTTCGGTACTTGTGATCTTTCGAAGTAGACAAATAAAGTGACCTGCATATCCTTTACAAGACAACAGTCAACTCCAGAATTTGTTTGCAGTTTGTGATTCATGGAAACGCTTATGTTCAGTAGTTTGCGATTGCTTTCTGAACGACCGACACTCTTACTATTGTATGGAAACCAACATCAGGCGGTCTGATTCCAAATCGCCCGCAGCTGTGTTTCAAAGGGGTATGCGGGATTACAAATTGTATTCTTAAGTCCTTCGCCACGGAGCCGGTTGAAGTAGAAATATCTAGTGTAAATGTCAACTCTTAAAGAAGCCCGCAAAATGTATACAATAAAAAGGAAGCCGCGTTAAAAGCCTTCTGTTAACTATTATTTTCTCTATGCTTTGAAACAATTCATAATCTGTTTTCGAGGGGGTCAGATGCTCATCTCACATGTTTTGAGTTCCAAGTCTCGGTACTCCTCTGCATCTGCTCTTTATCCCTCACTAGAGAGTCTCCGTGACGAAGTGGTCAAGCCGTCTGCCTAGCGCACCGAAGGTGGTGGGTTCGAATCCAGGCTACGTCTTTCGGTTCACAAGTGCATTGTTCTCAGAGACTCCTGGGGGGTCGTCGCTTTAACTACGGAGTTCGCGCTTGGTACTACGCTTTCGGCAGGACTTCCCTGCGAAGAACTATATGGGATAAAATCCGGAGCAATGAAGTCAATCCTCTCGACTTTTAAGATTTTTTTTTTTTTTAAGAGCAGACTTCATGAACAAAATCATGCATGGCAGGACATGGACGGAGCTGCTGGGGGTAGCTTAAGTATAGGAATGCATTTGTTGCTCATTATCAGGAGCTAAGCATAGCCGAATGGATACGAACGCTCGCTCTTAAACTGTCGGTGCGCTGATGCCGAGGTGGTGGGATCAATCCCTACATTGGTCAGTTAGACTACAATGTTGACTTCCCGCCTTTGACTTGGAGACGTAAATTACAAGTATCTCAGAAGTCGAAGTGGGTTTTCCTGTTGGGGAGGGGCACTGGTACAAGGGAAAGTTAATCGGTTGGGTGCACTAAAAGTAGTTGCACTTATGTGGACTACGCTTGGGTTCACAGCCAGCGAAAGAAAAGAAAAAACAATCGTCATCTGAAGAGAAACAAAATCAAAGCCTTCGTATTAAAGAAATTCGACAAAATCACAACCATACTTCCTCCGCACTTTCACTATTTGCTAATATTTGTTGTGATATTGCTTGGTCAAAACCATTTATTCATCTTTAGATTCTAACACTCTATCTTCCCTGAACCCATTCATGCTCCTTTCGGAGGTAATTCTCCTGCCATGTCATCCTCCAATCCAGTAATATTCGCGCCCTTTAAGACTTGCATCGTCCTGCCAAACCCGCCATGGTGGGTAATGGCGATTCTATTTCTGACAATATGATGAATGATCTATTGCCCCGGGTCTCGTGCCCGGATTAAATGACTCAGTTGCACGCTCTGGGTCCAGAACGGAAACTAGAATGATGCTTTCTATCGGCGTGGTTGTGTGTGACCTCAGGCAGTAAGAAACAAGTTCATTTCACGTACTATTTTTGAAATATGAATTGATGGGGAATCGTGAGGGCATTAGCATAGTATGAGAAATAAATTATCTTGTTAGACAGTCATACAAGTAAATGAAAGAATTAGAAAATATGGGATACACCAGATAATGCGATAGGTATATTGAGATTCGAACCTGCCAGCTTCTAATGACGACAGCACGTTTCTGTATTAACAAGTGTACTTCGAACCACGGACGTAAAGATATTCTTAGAAGGGTGCAATCATTAGTATCCTCCACATTAGCTGACAGCTGTAGAATATAAACAGAATTCGCACCCAATAATCTTTGTGGTACAATAATAACAATAGCTCCTTTCAGATTAGGGTTGATGGATTGAATGCATGTATCTATGAATAGAAAGGCCCCAGGCGCAGTATGACCTTTCTTCAAGTGGTTTTATTATCTGCCGCACTGCATTCTATCAAATGAAGAACATGTTGTGCAATTAGTCATTGACCTTGGAAGTTAGAAAAAGAGTTCTTGCAGTGTTACATACAACTAATCTTAACATACGGCTGCAGATCTTGAACAATTAGTAAACAGGTGGGGAAAATATCCCCAGATGCATCGAAGATGTGGTTTTATAGAAGAATTATGAAAATTAATTGAACAGCCAAAATGAGCAATCTGGACATTTTAAGGGAAGATAAGTCGCAAAGACAACTTACCACAAACATCAAAAAGAGGCAACCATCATTTTTTTTGTTGGGGGGGGGGGGGGGGCACATTATGAGAAGACAAATACTGGAACATCTTTTACAATTGGAAAGATTTTTGAAAGGCGAGATAGAGGAATAGAGCATGAGAAAAGCATTGACAGTCTGATGTCATGGCACGGAAGGGAATCAACACACGAACTGATTCATGCCGTCGGAGATCGCAATATTTGAAGAAGCATGATCGCCCACGCCAACCGGCTAGGCACAGAATGATGATGATGATGTTGTAGCCTCCGTGCAGTGATTTCACGATGATCCTTACAGAGCATCTCCACATGCTACCTGAAGAAGATTTGATTGTTTAGATTGTGGATAGTTGAGTTGAGGGAAGAACCGACATCACCGCATTCGGGATATTCCCATATGCGCTCTATCCTCATCTTCAACAACCAACGAAGAGTCCCCACATTAATGGTACCAGTAGCTGTCTGATTATGTGTTCCTCTGACCTTTCCTCAGCATACCACATGTTTGCCAGATCCCTTGAAGATCTTTGCTTTATTGACTATACAAAGGCTTTCGATAATGTGAGGCATATCGACATGATAAGGATGCTTGAAGATCTACACATTGATGGAAAAGACCTTAGACTTGTAAAAAACATATATTGGAAACAACAAGCTGCCATAAGAATTGATAATGATGTACGTCAATATCAGCCTATTAAAAGAGGTGTGAGACAGGGATGTGTAATGTCTCCAGATCTTTTTTCCCTGTACAGTGAAAATATTTTCAGAAATATAGAAGATATGGAAGGATTTAACATTGGGGGACGATACATCAATAATATTAGATATGCAGATTATACAGTCTTGATTGCAGACAATGAACAGGACTCGCAACATTTAATAGATGCAGTTGTTGCATACGGTGAACAAGTAGGGGTAGAATTAAATTGTAGGAAGACACAGATTATGGCCATCACTAGGAAGAGCGAAATTGGGAATATTCTTACACAAGTGCATAGGTACAATTATCTCGAGCAGTCATAATATCTGTTGGGAGATGCCTTGAAGAGATTAGTACAAGGATCCCATGGTGAAGGTATCCTTCTGCAAGATGAAAAACAGACTGACCAATAAAAAGATATCAGTTACTATGAGAAAAAAGTGTTGAGGTGCTACATAGAGCCTGTACTTTTGTGTGGCAGTCAAGCAGAATGAGCAGTCAAGCTGAAAAACATATAATGGCTGTGGAAATGTCGTTTCCAAGGAAAATGCAATGAATACCATGGACAGACATAAAAACCAATGAACAAGTCCTTCAAGAGACAAATGAATGTCGTAAACTGATTAGAGTCATTAGACGTAGATATTGAACATTTTTTGGGCATGTTATGAGAAGAAATGAATTGAAGAACTTGGTGACAACTGGCAAGATCGAAAGGAAGACCAAGGGGATGACCGAGAAGTGGCTGGATGGCCTCGCCACGTGGCTTGGCCGAGACTGAAACACGGAGCTGATCCACGACACCGCGCACGTAAAAAGTCCCTTAGCAGTTGGAAATCGAAAAAGAGTAGCCTAACGGCGCAAACTTTCAAGTTAAAAATCTACCCAAAGTATTTCAGTATCCTCGCCGGTGTTACGGAGTTCGTGCACTGAGCTGAGTTTCTCCAGACTCAGGTTTGAGTTAGGAGAAGAACGGAGCACTTATGGATTGCACCCGTGTGCCGTGATGTTGATCCATAAACTAAACTAAACTAGAATACCTATCTGAAGAAGTGATTATGAAAAGAGGGAAACGTAAAAAAATGAAACCATGAAAACAATGTATATGTCATACAGTTAACTATGCGCTATCGTTTTTGTATTGTCAATTGTCAGACGAGAAACCTTACAAGAAAAATATGAATAAAAATACAAGAAACAAGAATGTGGACATTATTTGTGAATATACGCGGGGAAGTCAATAAGTAAGTCACAAATGGCTGTAGAAAAATTACTAAATATAATAGCAACTTGAAACGAGTTTATTTTTATGCATACATTGTCCCTTTATTTCGCAACCTAATTTCCACTAAATTGATGCTCTTAACCCATCATTTTTATCAGTCCTCCCAAACCGGTTGAATGGAATTGCCAGGTCTATTTTCTAAACATCGTTTTCACTTCACATTCAACTTCGGCGTCATTCCCAAAATGTCTTCCCCCAAGGTGGGTTTTTAGTGGACCAAAAAGGTGGAAATAGCTAGAGGCTAAGTCGAGGCTGTAAGGTGGATGTTCCAGAACTCCCCACCTTAGTTGGTTAATTTTATCATGAGTTAATCGAGCCGTATGTGGTCCGGCATTGTCAAGATGAAGCAACACTCCTCTAGTCAGCAGTTCTGGGAGTTTTCTTCGAATTGCATCTTGAAGCATCAATAGAACTTCATCTTACGATTCAGAATTCACACTGTCACCTTTCTTCTTGAAATTGATTAAAAGCACTCCTTCACAATCCCAAAAAAACGCACAACAGCACGTTTCTCTTTGGTTGTTCACTCCGTAAGTACTGTCGCTATTTTGTTTATTCGCTGCGCATGCGCATGAGACACCTAGTGCTATCTGACGAACGGGAATATAAAGTTCGAGGTTGCTGTCACCTAATGACACTGTAGAAAACACCAACTACATTTACGTGCTATCCCACAGAACTGTGTGACTTACTTATTGATTCTCCCTCGTATATTCAGACATTTAATTGTAAGGTTGCTTTTCAGTTGAATTTATATTGTCGATCACAACAAGAAAGAGGAAGAACATTATATTCCGGCACTGGCGATCTTGGCCGTATAAATATTTCTTTTCCGATCCTCAGCCGGCGGCTGGGCCATAATGGTTGGCGAGGCTGCGTTCTACCACTCTGTCTTTAAAACATATTTGTTAAGAGATCTTCTTCTTCAGCCTTTGATCTCACACATGGAGAAAGACCTCCACCTACTCACACCAAACTCTTTGGATTCTTGTTTATGATTCACTGGATTGATTGATTGATTGATTGATTGATTGATTTAGGAACCGACATCACAGCATTCGGGACATTCCCATAAGCGCTCCGTCCCCATCCTCAGCAGCCAGCGAAGAGTTCCAACACTAATAGGTCCAGTAGCAATCTGATTATATGTCCGTCTCGCCTTTCCTCTGAGCGTCGTTCGTCGGCCAGATCCCCTTGTCACACCTCGCTGTCTCATTCTTACCAGACCATGGTGATCCATTTGCTCCTCCGAGGTGTACACGTGGTCCCACAAGGCCGCAGCCACGTCTGTTTTGTCATGCATCAATACTCCACCAAGTTGTGCCAAGCCAGCCAGTCTGTCCGCCTGTTCATTCCCCAACACACCGGCATGCCCAGGAGAAAAAGATCCAGGTGATGCTTGCTACCCGTGACCTCTGAAGCGAAGCAAGCCACTCTGCACGATTCACTGGATTGTACAGCTAATGTTTTCCACGGGATGATGTAGCCAATCTTACGCCAACCTTCCTTATTCGCCTCCTGCGTCATGCTTGACATGTTAGTTTTATTATTCTTTGCTTCTATCGTAGGCCCTCGCAACAGCAAATGGTGAGACATTTGGGGTATTTTTATCATGCGATTGAATTTATTTCAAGCTGTTGATTGAACGCAATACATTTACCCACTCTGTTCAAGGTCGAGTTGTGGTCGTCTGTGATATCCTCATCGGAGTTGGTCAGGCTGATTTTTTTTTTGGGGGGGGCACTGGTTCACTTCAAACTCAAGCGTAGTCCATGACTCTACTTCTAATAACACTGGACTATATTTTGCGGGTGTATTATCTTCCCTTAATACCAGTGTCCTTCGCCAACAGATGGTTAAGTCCTTTTGTGTGTGTGTGTGCCATTAGATGTGAGGGTGCAGTGTAGGCATGTAGCATGACCAACGATGATATTTTAAAATTATTATTGTTGGAGATAATTGTATATTGATATTCCCTGTATATAATAGTTAATTCTAAATTAAATTATAACAGTGAAAACAATATTGTTATTGTTATTATTATTACTATTATTATTATTAGTAGTAGTAGTAGTAGTAGTATCATTATTATTATTATATTTATACAGTTCTACAAATATGTTTGTGTGATGTTTTTTGCATATCCTTTACAGGATATCGCTGTCAACATCAGCATCTTTCAGTTGTATGTTGATTTCTTGGCAAGATTACGCTCAGTAGTTTGCCATTGTTGTTTGTGTGATAGCTGGGCAAAAGATGCAACCCTCTCATTGATTGAAAAAGAGTTCTACTGCCACCATTACGTATAAAGCGTATCTTGAGGAAGCAATTTTTAAGGTACTTAACAAAGATGGTATTTGTATTAGTTACTTATGCAAAACGTTTTCGAAATTGAGCTTATACAAACTTAAAGGTGGAATTTTTGATGGACCTCAAATTAGAAAGTTAATAAACGATTCACATTTTATTGATTCGATAACATAACAGAGTCGGCGGCCTGGTCATCATTTGTTTTGTTTGTACAAAACTTTATGGGTAATGTTAAAGCAGAGAGTTATTCTGAAATAGTTGAAAACTTGTTGTGGAGTTTGTGTAAGCTTGGATGCAACATGAGCTTAACATTCCACTACTTCTTTAACCATTAACATTTCTTTCCCGAGAATCTTGGCCACTTTAGTTTGGAGCATGGTGAAAGATTTCACCAAGATATAAAAACAATAAAAGAGAGATACCAGGGACTTTGGGATGCCCACATGATGGCAGATTACTGTTGGACCTTAAGTGTGACTGTCCGGGCATATCACATTTCAGTAAGTTCTCAAAAAGAATCATTTTGTGTGTTGGTTGTAGATTAAAACAATTGCTAGTGATACAGTTTTAATACATTATTTGTGTCTTTTATATGAAGGTAAAAACTGCACAACAATTACATATAATATGAATGCAGATTACGGTCGAAATGCCACGGATGGCACCTAACTCTAGGCTTGTAATCAACCATTGTCCTAATAATAAGATCATTCTTAGTTATCTTAAAAACTAAAGCTGATAGAAAAATACAATTACATTACTGGAATCAGCAACACAAAATTATTAAAGAACAGCTATACAATATAAGGCACCATAATGTGTGTAAACCAGTTATTATTAGTAATAGTAGTTGCACTAGTCGTGGTTGCGTTGGTGTTGTTGGTAGGTGTAGTAATAGAGGAAGAAGTATTAGTTGCGGTAGTGGTAGTCGTGATAGTGGGGGTGGTAGTGATAATAAGAGTAGAAGCAGTTGGTGGTTGTAGTGGCATAGCAGCAACAGCAGCAGCAACAGCAGCAGCAACAGCAGCAGCAACAGCAGCAGCAATAGAAGTAGTAGTTGTTGCATTAGTAATGGTAGTCGAAGTAATAATAATATTGTGTATTATGGCAGTAGTAGATTCTGTAGTAGTTGCATCAGCAGCACATTTAGTAGTAGTAGTAAAAAGTTGTACTAATATTTGTAGTAGTATAGTAGTAGTAGTAGTAGTAGTAGTAGTAGTAGTAGTAGTAGTAGTAGTAGTAGTAGTAGTAGTAGTAGTAGTAGTAATTGTTGTTGTTGTTGTTGTTGTTGTTGTTGTAGTAACAAGCACCAGTAACAACCGCAACAGTATTAGTAGTAGTAGAAGTTGTAGTAATAGTTGTAGTAGTAGTTGTAGTAGTAGTGATGATAGTGATCTTAGTTATCGTCGTGTTACAACACAATTCAACTATTGGCTACAGATGCTCTCATCACTAATTTCTGACAGTTCCGCCCTTGCCTTTCATGTTTCACCGATAATGACAGCACTCGTTTCCAAATGTGCCCTTACTCCTCCACCAAAAGCCCTACATCCACTCTTACCTCCTCCACTCAAGACAGACACTAATACCCTACTCCTCCGACCTCCGTTCGTGCCTGACGCACCTCTCTCCCTATTCCCGATTTTAATTATCTGCTGAAACAGGAGACTTCTGGAGTTTCCCCTTCTTCTTGCTATCGACCAGGATGTCTCACGACAAGGTTTTCATGGCTAGTTGCTGTGTCAACGTGAAGTCTGTCTCTTTTCAGAGTCGAGTTTATTCTGTGGTTTGTTTTTAACCTAAGTGTCATTAACAGGAAACTGTGATATTCGTTCTCTTGTACGGAAGGACAATTCACGGAACAGAAGCCTGGTATATGGTAATCCCATATCGTTAGTAATAGAGTAACATCGGAATCGCTGGGAGGATTTTATTAGTCCGGACATTCGCTTCATCCGAATTCACGGCTATCATTTGTAAGATATAAATCAACTGAAGAAGGAAACTATCGACAGGTAAATGTTTCTGGTGTGTTAATCAGTAGAATGGTATTCCTTCTTTTACCACGATGAGAATGTGTATTAAGAGTTTCCGCGGCGACAGCGCTTCCTGTGTTATGTGTTCGTGTGCCGCTTCTTCCATTGTCTTAGTCGTTTCAATTGTTTTCTTTACACAACTTCCTCTACTGCCTCGCGCATTGATTATTATCATCAAGTACCGCGGCGACTGGCTTGGGTGATCATGTTTCCCTTGATCCCGTGATCTCCAATTGCATATATTAGTTCGTGAACAATATTTTTCTTGTGCCACAACAGAAGGCTATCAAGAATCATCTCTTGTCTTATTTGTAATGTCTTGTTGCCGACTCTGTACCAACGGGTTTACGGCCGCAATTCGTATTCCCGAATACCGCCTTCGAAACACAGATAAAGGTGATTTGGCAGCAGCCCATCTTGCGTTAGTTTTAATAAGATGGTATGAGTTTTGGTCATTCAGAAAGCAACGGCAAACAACTGAACGTAAACTTACCAAGAAATCACAAACAGCCCAAAAATGCTGGGTTTGACTGCGACGTTTTTACAATATAGGTAACTAACTTAGCTGAACTTAATTTCTTGTTGGTAAGATAATTCCTTGCCAACTGTCATGCGCATCTGTCACATGACTTACTTGTGAGGTCGGTGTGGCCGAGCAGTTTAACATTATATTGTGACCGGGAGTAAGTGTGTTCACTCCACTCACCAGTCAGTTGGAGTTAATGTTGACTACTCCTTCTTGACTTGGAGACGTAAATGTCAAGTATCTAACAAGTCGGAGTGGGTCCGCCTTATGGCGAAAGACACTGGTAATCGGGAAAGCTAACCATCAAGCAAAATCAGTACAGTGCACTTACAAATAGTAGTAGTGCATGTGTGGAGTACGCTCGAGTTACACGCTCTTCCATTATTATTGCTAGAATGCTTATGATCTATGCTGTTATTTCTTTAATTTGTTCAACCCTAGTAGTTGTTACATTTAAATTTTCTTGTACACGCATTGACAGACCGCATGCAGATAAGACTAATATGGAGAAAATTGAAACATTGGAGGTTGTGGAAAATGTCGAATATCTTGAGTCATTAATAACGAACAAACACGACACAATGAAAGAATTTAAAAGACGAATATCTATTGCTCTTCAAAAGCTAAAACAACTGAATAAACTGACAAACTCGCAGCTAAGGCTACTGTGGAGGGCGGGCGCGCCATAGACCAGGCTGACATTCTGAATGCTCTACGAGAAGTGAGACTTGTGCGAGAACCAAGTGATGACTGTGAATTAAAAGAGGTGTGACCAAACAAGAACACTACGCAGGAAGCCAAAGAAGATTGATAAAACAACACAGAACTGGTATCGTTAGCCGCTACTAGCTGCGGGATTTCCTGAGGAGGGGATCCGAGCACTTATGGACTGAATGGTTAGATGTGCAATGAGGATGATCTGTCGACTAACTAACTAACTGTCATTAGATGATTTCCAACTTGCCTGCTAATTGCCAATGTTTAAAATGCATACAATCTTATGGTACAGATTTTATATGTTCTATATCACACTTCAACACTCCTGCTCCCTTTGCAAATACCAAACAACAATATGTAGAAAATCGAAATCACTTGTTAGTTGCTCAATGTTCCCGTGTTATCAGACAGAACATTATTTCTCGTGGTCTGCCTCTGTATCTCTTCTCCTTGATTTTTCCAGTTGTCACGATGTTCTTCAATACCCCCTTTTTCATCATCCATTCATTCATTCATTCATTCATTCATTCAGTAGAATGTCCTTTGCAGAACCTAGCTCTCATAACAACCTTCTTGAAAACTTCTCGGTCATAAGCAAGATGTCCCGCGTTTGATACACCCATCTAGAGATCATCCGCCACATCCTGCACCCATCTTCTCTTTGGCCTTCCTCTTCCTCTCTTCCCGGACATATACCCCTCCATTATTGTTCTCTCCAAACTTTCATGACGTGTCTTTGTTTTATCGTCTTTAATAGCCAGCCTTCTTCAATGTTCAGATCTTGTCATATCACATGACCACAAAAATATGTTTGTCTCTTTCTTATTATTGTATATAATGTTCTAGTTTCATTAGTCTCTTTTACTTAATAGTTGTTAGTTACTCTGGCGGACCAAGGAATTCGCAACATTCGTCCCAGGAACGTTGCTTTCAAGTTCTTCCTAATTTATTCATTTACATTCCAAGATTCACTGCCATACAGCAAAACAGGTGTTGTTATACAGCATTTCAGCACTCTCTGTCCTACATTCAAGGATACTGTCTTGTTGCACAAGAAACCTTTCCTTTTTTTCTGAAATGAAGTTTTAGCTTGGCCTATTCTGTTCTTAATCTATGTTGTGCATCTTCCATCTTTTGTTATAATTGGCCCTAAATATTTAAAATTATACACTTGATTGAAATATACTTATGGATATGAGTCATAAATGTCTCTGTCCTTGTCTTGCAGTAATCTGTAGTTAGACGAATCATAATGAACTAGGCACTATTAAAGAAGGTAGTTTGCCGTTGCTTTCCTTCCTTGGCAGTGACCATACTGGCCGGGGACCGCAGCCATTGTCCCGTGAAAGAGATCTTCTGCATACCGTCGCGAAACTTGAGACCATAACCAACAACTATCTGTTGGCTGCCCTCAAAGTTTCATCCACCACCTGCCTTCAGTGCCTTCTTGTCAACTCTTCAAATAAACGAATACGAAATAACATCACATAATCCACAGGAAACCACTAAAACAGCGTCTCCCGAAGAATGAACGACACGTCGTCGCCATTTTACCGGAAGACTCAACAAAAACAATCCTGCCAAATATGAAAAAATTCACAGACACATCAGAATATTATGTAAGGAGGACAAAGAAGCATGGCTTGAGGAAAATTGCACAGAAATTGAAAAGCAACACAACAGTCATAATACCACATTAGTGCACATAAGAATTCAGGAACTTACTAATAAAATAACAAGAACATCAGCAGGCTGTCTAAAAACTAAAGATGGCAAAATCATAATAAAACAAGATCAGATTCTACATGAATGTTCAGATTATGTGAAAAACCTGTATGATGATAACATAGATGAACAGTATGATATTCGATTTAATAATGAAGGACCGCCAATTTTGAAGATGGAGGTTCGGAATGTTCTTAAGCATATGAAAGCTGGCAAGACCCCTGGTTCAGATAACATCCCAACAGAAATGATTAAAGCTTTAGACGAATATGAAATAGATCAAGCCACCAGACTGCTGAACACATTATATGATACCTTCTGAATTATGCAATTCTGTATTTATTGCAATCCTAAAAAGTCAGGAGCCTTGGAATGTGATCAACATAGAACAATTAGTATAATGAGTAATATCACGAAGATTTTGCTACGAGATATCATGCAAAGAGTGAGAAAGAAAATGCAACCTGAAATAAGGGAAGAACAATGTGGGTTTGTAGAAGGAAAGGGTACAGTAAATGCTGTGTATAAGCTGAGATCAGTTATTGAACGTTCTATAGAAGTAAACAAAGATCTACATCTTTGCTTTATTGACTACACAAAGGCATTCGATAGAGTAAGACCTGTCAACATGGTAGATATGCATGCAGACCTACAAATTGATGGGAAAGACATTAGACTTATAAAAACATATATTGGAAACAACAAGCTAACATAAGGATTGATAATGAAGTGGGACAGTATCAGCTTATTAAGAGAGATGTTAGGGAAGGATGTGTAATGACTCCAGATCGTTTTTCCCTATACAGTGAAACTATTTTCAGAAATCTTGAAGATATTAATGGAATCAGCATTGGAGGACGAAACATCAGTAACATTAGATATGCAGGGACGCAGAGGTGTTTCCAAGGCACCAGGACCAGGTTCTATACTGGCCAGGACCTACTAGCACGTCCTAGTCGTGCGTCCTGGGCAACAGGTCACTTTCGGGGTCCTCGCTAACGTAGTAGGATCGCTGATTCCTCCGAAGTCGGAGAAGACTGCACGGCGAGGAACCACCAGTCTACACACCAATAAGCCAGACATGGGACAACGGATACTCACGCAAACCTCAGTCCAGTATGACATCACACTGATGTTGGACAACAGGATGTCTTCATCCGACATACAGGACTTCACACTGGAGTTCACAGCCAGCGAACTCACGCAAGCATTAGATATGCAGATGATACAGTATTAATTGCAAGCAATGAGCAGGATCTGCAACAATTAGTAGATGCGGTTGTTGCACACAGTGAACAACTGGAGTTAGAATTAAATTGTAAAAAGACACAGATTATGGTCGTCACTAGGAAGAATGAAATACCACAATGTAATATACAAGTAAATGGGAATATTCTTCAACAAGTGAATGGGTATAATTATCTCGGAACAGTCATAACATCTAATGGGAGATGCCTTGAAGAGATTATAACAAGAATCCCCATAGCGGAAGTAGCCTTTAGCAATATGAAAAACATTCTGACCAATAAAACGATGTCAATTAAAACGAGAGAAAAGAGTGTTAAGGTGCTACATGGTACTTTTGTATGGATGTGAACGTGGACAAGGAGCAGTCAAGCTGAAAAAACATCTGATGGCTGTAGAAATGTGGTTTCTGAGTAAAATACAAAGAATTCCATGGAAAGACAGAAAAACAAATAACCAAGTACTACAGGAAACAAATAAAAATCATAAATTGATTAGAGAAATTAGACGTAAACAGTTAAATTATTTTGGACATGTTATGAGAAGAAATGAATTGGATAACTTGGTGACAACTGTCAAGATCGAAGGGAACAGACTAAAGAGAAGACCGAGAATCAAATACCTCGATGGCTTGGCCACATGGCATAGTAGAGACAGGTATACTGAGCTGATCCACGACTCTGGTGATCGAGTGAAATGGCGAGTCATGACCGCCCACACTTTCCGGCATGGCACATGATGGATGGAGTCATAAACCAATTCCCAAAGATTCAAAAGACAATGATGCTTTAGACATGAGAGCCCAACAAATGTTCGCTGTGTATGGTGGACCAAGAAGAAACCGAGATGAAGATACTGGCTTTCTATAAGACCTAAACACGGAAGAAAACTGGCTCATCTAGAGGTTCATCTCTCGGAAACTAACACACGTTGGCCGTGCTGAACGCCCGCTGGCTTGAAATGAACTGTCTTACCGAAGACAGTTCCGGGGAGAAGAGACACGGGTCAGCCAGGACTAAGATGGGCACAATACATTGCAGACATCTTGGGCATGAGCATGCTTGAGACAGGAGAACATGTAATAGATGGGGACACGTTATGAGAGCGACGTTGTGCAAATAACCTACCAGCATTTTCACGCCGCGTGAAAAGTCTCCGCTTTTCACTGTCCAGGTGTCCAATTACTGAACACTGCCATAACCACTAACCTCATCTAACCTGGGTTATGGCTGGACTATACCATGACGTCACCTAGGTCATGGCAATCATCATCATCATCATCTTCGTCTTCTACTTTTACCGTCAATCATCGTGTGGAGGATTAATTGATGTTCCTGCGCCGGATGGGTGGGACTGGATAGTGTCATTCGGTGTACATCAAAGAATATCTGTTACGAGTGGAAAAGGACGCATGATAAAACAATGGATTGAATACATCAAAGACAGTGCATAATCACATGGATAGTTAATAAGAAAGCGAAAAGATATACCATGAGACCTCAGCGATGTGGCCTTGCAGAATGATGGACATTTCTTGGCAGCCAAAATTAGTAATCTAAATACTTTTATAAAAGGCTATGACAAACAAGTAAATTATCAAACGTATTAGAAAGAAGTAGTTGTCATATGCTGGTTACAACATTATAAGAATAGAAAGAATTGAAGAATATAAGAATTGAACATATTATGACAACTGGAAATATTTAGATAAAGAGAGACAGAGGAAGATATCAAGAGAAGTGCCATCACTGTCGTTTGACATGACATGCATTCATACATGCTGTTGGAGACCGAAAGATGTGGAGAAGCTGAGCACATGTGGATGATTGTTAACGTGAAATTACTGTAAGCCCTCTCAAATTAGCGATTAACGATTCTGCAGCACCATGAACAAAAGCTAAAGCGTACGCTACAATTTACACTGGCCATTGATTTCCTGAGTGTTGTAAATAGATCGTATTGTCCGCGTGAATCATTCCCGCGCTAATTCACTTCAATGCAAAAGTTATTATCTAGTAGTGTTCTACTCCGTGCAAAGGTCAGCGTGCTGTGTCCTGGGTAATGGGGAAGCAGACAAGAATAGTAAAAGTAAGTTGGGTAATGAACGGAGGTCTTTCATTTGTGCTCTTAACTATTTAGATTCTCTCATTTACTGTTGTGTTTGCATAATACTGATTAACTAAGCCCTTTCAAAGGGTTGTTGTTTCTATCCCATTTCTAAAAATAGTGTTGCCAGAGACTGTTAAATTACGAATGATCATAGAATAGAACCGGAAGCTCGACTAAAGGACAAACAGAAATGGATGAAAGAGAACGTTTCGTCAAAACTCTTTATCAGCTGACAAGAAACAAACGTACTCAGCTGGAAAGTTGAAATATTACAAGCATAAATACGTAAGGATATCTAGGCAATTGTGGTGGTACAAATAGTGAAAGAAATGTAAATAGTGAAAGATTACTAGAAATATGTACACATCATGCTTCCAACACGGTGTTCACGGGGTACGTACAGGAAGACGCAGAAGTAAAGAGACACACTGATTATATCTTGACAAGGATAAGAGTCTTCGGTGAAGTCACAAATGCTAGAGCAATACCAGATATAAGCATCGACACAGATCATAACATCGTGGTCACAGTCAGACAAGTCTAAGTTAGCGCAAAAATAAGACAGAAGAAACATTGGAGGTATCAAATGGAAAGAACTAGATGGAGAAGTAAATGAAAAATAAACTGTCTGAGGAAATTTACATCAAAGATACGAAAAACTTCCTCAAAAGATACTTTAAGTAAATTAACAAATAATTAACTTTAAAGTGTCTATTGTGAAAGCAGCCCAGGATAAAAAGTGCAGCGGAAAGGAAAGGAAATGTAACTTGTAAAATATAGCAATTTGGAATAATGAAATGAAAGACGATGCGAATAAGAACAAGAAACCTTACAATGTTTGGTTAAAGATTAGAACGGAAAAAATTTATTAAAAATACAGACACATCAGAGGAAAAATCAAACAAAACAGTAAGAAGATATAAGCAGGATTCATGGGAGGAGTCTGGATACATGTTGGCAGAAAAAGAAAATACAACAATAAGAAACCACTATAAGAGAAACTAGACAATATAATTAGGAATATGGAAATGACTATGGAATAACTATGGAAGTTATGGCAGTAAGTAAAGCAATTACATGGCTCGAGACACAGACATTCAATAGGTCATGTTTCCATAGTCACTCAATGAGTATGCTCAAGAGGATAGAGATAGGATGGATCCGAAGAGAGTGGTTGCTGTCTCTGGAGCGGTCTCGGCTAACAAAGATTAGTTTCATCTTCGTGCCAGGCATTTTGGAGTACAAGGAAATGAGCGGGCTGACAAACTCGTAGGTAAGGCTAAGGTGGAGGGCGGACGCGCCATGGACCAGGCTGACATTCTGAATGCTCTACAAGAAGTAAGGCTTGTGCGAGAACCAAGTGATGACTGCGAATCTACAACCATGGTCAGACTGCGAGAACAATAAATCAAAAGATGGGTGGCCAAACAAGAACACTACGCAGGAAGCCAAAGAAGATTAATAAACCAACACAGAACTGGTGTCGTTAGCCGCTTAACGCTGCGGGATTTGCTGAGGAGGGGATCCGAGCACTTATGGATTGAATGGTTCGATGTGCAATGAGGATGATCTCTCGACTAACTAACTATTAGGAATATAGCCCAACAGAAAATCTAAATAGTGAAGAAGGCAACCTATAATAGTCCCCTCAATAACATTAGGTATGCGGATGATGCAGCATTGATTGCAGACAATGTACAGGATCTCCAATATTTAGTAGATGCGGTTGTTGCACACAGTGAACAACTAGGGTTAGAAATAAATTGTAAAAAGACACAGATTACGGTCGTAACTAGAAATAAAGAAATACCACGATGTAATACACAAGTAAATTAGAATATTCTTAAACAAGTAAATAGGTACAATTATCTCGGAACAGTCATAACATCTGATGGGAGATGCCTTGAAGAGATTAGAACATGAATCGCCATGGCCAATGTAGCCTTTTGCTTATTGGCATGACACATGAGGATGATGATGGTGATGATGATATTCCCCAAAATGATGTTAAACAGATGTAGACAATATTTTACAGAACTGCGTCAATGAAACAGACGAAAATGCAAACAAAATAAAATAATAAAGAAGCAGTGATAATAGAGCTGGAACCAGAAATATCATTAGCAGAAGTACGAGACAAACTGATAGAATAAGTGATTAAAATGGACCAAAGCACAAAGTAGCAGGCATTGACGATTTACCTGCACAAGGCCATCACAGACGCTGGATAAATAGGGGCAACATGGGTCAGACAAAGTTTCTAAATCTCTTAGTCATAGCAAGAAACACCAGATGATTGGCAATCGGCAATAATTGTGCCAATCTGGCAAACAATAAAAGCAATAAGAGACGTTATACTAATTATAGACGAATCTCATTACTTAGCCACACAGTGAAAATGTATGCCAAAATCATTGAAAGAAATTTAAGACCATTACTATAAGAGCAATTATCAGAATATCAGATGGGTTTATAGCCAAACAGTAGCGCGCAGAGTCAATATTCACACTTAGACAACTGACAGATAAAAGCAGTTGAACACGATAATACCTGTAAAGTCTAGTTTATTTGCTAGGAAACGGCTATTGCATTCTTTACGAAAAAATGGAATTTGCAAACATATAATCAATGTTTACACCGTTTATCTAAGTCAAGCAAGAGTTATGTAAGAAAATAGTTAAATACATCAAAATCGTTTGTAGTAAATTCAGATATGAGGCTGTATTGACCCCACAGTTATACTGGTAAGAAAATACCATCCTCCCTCTGCAGGGGATTGAACTCAAATCAATTCCTGGCAGGTAATGTCTGCCAATTGAAGGATGGGGACCAGCTTGTATGACAAGGATGTGGGCTCTACTTGTATAGCATACACTGGTAATATATAACTAGAAGCAGAGAGTGACGGAGAAATAACATTTCATAATTATTATTCACCGACGGCCACGTGTTAATAGCAGAAGATGACGAGAGAGCCTTCAGAACCATCAAAACTAAGTTGATTCCAAGTGTAGTTAAGTTGAGTCGAGTCAAGAACTCACATCACTGCACTCAGGACATTCCCATTAGGTGCTCCGTCCCCTCGTTCAACAGCCAGCGAAGAGCCATACTACTAATCGTTCCCACCGCTATCTGATTAAAAGTTCTCCTGGTTTTCCCTTTCAGTTTTGAGATTCTTCCAGAACCCCTGCCGATCCCCCGCAATCTCACACTTTCCACATACGGGTTCTCAATTTGTTCCTTCGCCTTCTTCACCTGGTCCCACAAGCGCACGACCACCTCCCCCTTGTCTATAGGCAAACTATCACCAAGAGGTGCATTCCCTGCTAGCCTATCAGTCTGTTCATTCCCCCGTACACCCACATGGCCAGGGCAAAATATCCATACAATTCTCACAATCTGTGACCTCTGAAGCGACGAGAGCTATTCCACACGAAACAAGTGTAAGAAACATATAATGAGAGTACGCATTGAAAAGACAGAGAAAATAGTGATAGGCAGACAATCAGAAACCCTGTCAATAAAAATTTAAAAAAACAAACTTGGAAATGAAAGAAACCAGCGAATTAAAATATCTAGGATCAGTGTTATCTTCAGATCGTGTATATGGACAGAGAAATCAACACATGTTGTGCAAAGGCAAATTAGTTAATGGGACATCTAGCACCACTTCTGTCGCATAGAAAAATACCTGTCTGAAACTATATCAAATCTCATAATAACTATTTTGTGGCCTAGATTATGCTAACAATGTCAAACATTGACGCTTACTGCAGCTAATGAGCTCAAATTCATAACAAATAGAGGTGACTTAGAAGAGCTGCAGGAGTAGCCTTAACAGATGTAATTAGGAATGAGGAAGTTAGAAGACGACTAGGTCTTCAACAGTCATGCGCTTAATTAAGGAACATGTATCATCATCATCAACAACAACAAAACAACAACAACAAAACTTTATTTTGAAAGGGTTAAGAATTGGGCACGCTTGGATCTGTCTAACATTCTGCCCTTTTATCACTCTCTTTCATAATTATACCATTCACACCATTTCATACATCAGCCACAAGGAGCCACATTGAAGAAATATAATCGATGCAGATCAAGGGGAAGACAGCATAAACAAATGGAGTGATGTGATCTAGAACAATCATAAAGAAATAAATACCAACTTATCAAGAGCATTTGAAAAAGCTCATAAAAGATCTTCACATCTCCCCCAACACTTAACGAGGGTAAATAGAGGGAGAGGAGAAGACGAGAAATAAATACGGAATCCAAGAGTCTGAACTCAGTAATCCGCACCATATACCCATTAAGCTTTAACTTGTGGACACGATAATGTACTGTTGCTCTGCTTATAACACGAGCACAAACATTAAAGTAAACATTTTGAGAAATGAATCTTTTCCATGGCAACATACGGATCTGCGCATTGGACCATTTCACAATCACTGAAAAGCATCAGGGCTCATGAATATAAATGCCATAGACAAATTATTAGCCTCTTGTGGATCAAGAAGAAGACAAAATAATGACATTCTCCAAGATCAGAACATCGAAGAAACTTGGCTCGTAAAATCCATCATGTCTCAAGGACTGAAATATGTCGGCTATTCTAAACGCCATAGTGGCTTAATCAGAAGGGTAATGGACGACATGGCTTATAGAAGAAGAAGCATTCGTCGACCAATACGGAGCTTGAATTAGGTGTAGGCATAATGCAGGGGAACTTTCCACAGATTGAGAGTATTTCCGGCATGTCGTGATGAGTGCAACCTTCTGCAAAGATCTCCTACATGAGATGGAGATACCAGAGACGTAAAGCGTTTTCAGCCCTTCAGACGTCGTCCTGGCCAAACTTTTGTGGAACTTGTTGTATAGAAAGATCTGACATTAATTCTCATTTTCACAAATAACGACATATCAGTTTGTTACCAACAGAACCATTAGGAAGTTGAGAACGTTTAAGCCAGGTTAACTCTTAAATGTCGGAAGAACACTATTTGGGGCCCGTGCTTTCTGTCAGAAAAAAGTATTGAAATATTATGTCAAATCTGTTCTGCTGTATGACAATGAATAGGTACGAACAAATTAGGAAGAGTTTGGAAACAGTTATGTGCACAATTAGGGGACATTGCGAATACGTTGAATGGCATCCTTTACAGGACATCGCGGTCAACATCAGCATCTTTCAGCTGAGTGTTGATTTCTTGGCAAGATTAAGCTCAGTAGTTTGCCATTGTTGTTTGTCCACCAAGAATGATGATGACCATTCATTTCATCCAGGGGGGTTGAAGGTATGGAGCCGTGAGTTCTAAGATGGCTGATAAGGCCTATTTTGGCTCGAAATGATCTTTGACAATGTGGGCAAAGAATGCTTGTCGTTCCAGGAGGAAGATCTCCTGCAGTGGTTTTTCTGTCCAGCCTTTTCTTCATATTTCGTGTAGTCCTGGTTGCTTCACAGGTGACCGCACACGTACGTAATAATGTACGCCACGAATGTCGATCTTTGGCAGAAGTCTCCCAGGTGTCATGATGGATTCCAAAAGCATTCAGTGAGATTTTCAGAGTGTCTTTAAAGCATTTCCTCTGGCCGCCTTGGGAGCGTTTACCATAACGTAGCTCGCAGTAAAAAATTCGTTTAGGGAGCGTGTATGCGAGTTAAGTGACCAGCCCAGCTAATCTGATTCTTCATTAGTAGAGTGTGGATACTGGGCATGGACGCTCTTTCTAGAACTTCAATGTCTGGTATCTTGTCGTGCCATTTAATCTTCAATAGCTTCCAAAGGTAGGCTGTGTGGAAATGGTTTAATTTCCTTTCGTGTCGCTGATAAACATTCCAGGTCTCACAATCATATAGCAGTAAGTATAATACAACTGCTCTGTAGACTTTCAGCTTTGTTTACAGGCTTATTCCATTTCTGTCCCATACATTCTTGTACAGTCTGCCAAAGGCCGCGCTGGCCTTGGAGATGATTTCGGGGGGCTCGACCCACGACTTCCATAGCAGTGTTGTAAATTACGTCCTTTAGGGTTCTCCACTCTGTTTCCGCATCCTGTTTAGCCACAGAATTGGGCTTGAGGCGGTCTTCCAGCATATTTTCAAACGACAGCTGCATTTTTATTTTTGCTCTTTAGGCGGGTGATATTTAGTTGTTTTTGCATTTTTACCCCTTGAGGACGCCGTGGTGGTTTGTTGTGTATGTTTATTTTCGAGATAATGACACGATGCGATGGTCTGTCTAACATTCAGCACCACATGGATTTTGTCACCAGAATGTCTTGTCTGTCACTTCTCCTGACGATGACACAGTCAATGAGGTGCCAGTGTTTGGAGCGAGGGTTGCATCCACGATGTCCTATTTTTCGTGGAAAGACCGAAAATTGTGTTGGTGATCAGGAGATCGTGTTCGGCACTGGTCTGAAGGAGAAGAAGTCCATTGCTGTTACAATTTTCCGACTCCGTACTTTCCAATGATGCCACTTCAAGACGCGGTGTTCTTGTCTAATCTGGCAAGTCCGTAAGTGTATGTTTGTCTCCTTTGGGAGCAGATTTTAATACTGTGTGCAAGTCCACATAGAACTTGTTCTTCACGTCATATCCATTGGTCATGGTTGGTGCGTAGACACTCACGATGGTTGCATGCTTCTTTCCCTTTCAGCAGGGATAACTTAATGGTCATAAGCCTGTCATTTATAGCCTTCGGAAAATCAGCTAGTATGATAACCAGGGCCGACTTAATGGCAAATCCCACACCGGATTGGCGTCTTTTCTCGTTTTTCCTTCTACTCCAGAAGATTGTGTAGCCGGTACCTACTTCACATATTTGGCTTTCTTCTGCAAGTCGTGTCTCGCTCAAGGCTGCAATGTCGATGTTGTACCTGCCCAGCTCTCTCCCAATCAGTGCTGTTCGTCTCTCTGGGCCCGACGCGCCGTCCCTATCAAGTAGGATGCGTACATTCCAAGTTCCGATTGTCAAGGGAATATGGTTTGCTCTTTTAGCTTTACCTGTTTTTACTTTGTTTGTATGTCGACCGCAGTATAGGGTACCCACCAACCGCGGCTAGCTGGTTAGGTAATGATGGAGCAGACAATGTTTAGGGCACCTTTTCTAGCCCCTTCCTCGTGCTATAGAGGTAGCAGTGTGTTCCTATAGAGGGCTGCTCAGTCGCTCAGAGGGCTGCCGAATCCCACTGCTGCTCCGGTCAGTAGAAGACGACCATATGGCCTGAGCCGCCTGTGTGCAGGTCTGCGACAACGTCTGCCAGTGTACCCACGCCTGCCATTTCGCCACTCGCCCATCGCCACAGGGCTTGAAGGTGATATATGAAGTTGGATGAAGAATGAATTGCGCGATGAATTGGAATACAGTGAGAAAGAGTTGCGCAATTCGTCGACCTCACTCTCTTGCCTAAGTCCATGTGAGTCCAGTGGCAAGACAAGTCAAGACGACTGGAGACGAATACAGGTGTAATGGATGACCAGGGCGCTCTACGTGTCTTCCCGTGCTAATTAGTTCCACAACGCTTTGCAGATAAACGCCGTCTTGCTCGTTGAATCAACAATGATTTCTTCTGCTCAGTCTGCCGAGTCCTGTCTTCACATGCTGGGTAGGCATACCCTAGTTTACCGATTGGTTTGACACCAAATTGGCTACCCACGACTGGTTAAGCCATCATGTCACAGCTGTTGCCCGGGAGATGGCCGCTGTCGCATGCTGACAGCTACTAGGAGCCACAGGCGTGAGCTGGGTGTCAGGCTTGGACCAATGGGGAATGTGCCCTGAAAAGAGCGTGACAATCATCCTTACCAAAGGAACTACCAATGCTTGACACCCCGTACCCCCCATAGGAGGGTCCATAGGTAATCTACCACCAAAAGGTACATTCTCTGCCAGTCTATCAGCCTGTTCATTCCTCCGCACTCCTGCATGACCAGGGTAAAAAATCCATACAATTCTCACAATCTGTGGCCTTTGAAGCATAGTCCATCCACTAACTCCCGCTAAGCCGACCAAACTTGTGCCATCTCCTGCAGCTTCCCCCATCGCCTCCTAACATTGTTCATCTCTATCTCTGATTTTCTTCATCTTGTGTTTTATCACTCACTTTATGTTTTACCCCTTATGCTTTCTATAGAAAGAACTATCTGGATATTCAATTACCGGGTTTTCTCAGTTGTTCAAAACTATGTATTCTCTTGGTATGAAATCAAGAAAAACGAGGCAAGTGAAATATTTCTGCCACGTTAAAAGATTTAACTCTTAAAAAAATCATACTGGAGGGTAAGGTTTAAAACAAGTGAGCAAAATCTATACAACGATACAAGTGGGAAGATGACACCAAGAGATGGACGAACAGCAATCTGACATAATCTACTCGTACAATCAAGTCGACAAACAATGTTGGAGTTCCATTGCAAATCACCTTCATTGTTAAGACGACACCTGATTGATTGATTGATTGATTGATTAACCGACTGATTGATTGATTGATTGATTGATTGATTCCCGTAGCGAATTAAAACACAGGCGCCAGGCACGAAATCGTGCAGTTTATGGCGTCTATGTTTAAATGTCTCAGCTGTGTCATATTCAGTACCAGCGACTTTTCCTCACCTCTTGATCCCTGGAGTCTGTCCAGTTCTATCCCTAACCGCATTAGTGAGTCTGTCATACCAGCTCTATTATCGTCCTTGAATTATTCAAGAGAACATTTGTCACTTTAACCTCTCGTGGACCTCGCGGACGTTTTTTCTATTGCTAATTTTTCAAGATGAATAAATAAATAATTTCCAGTTTTCTAGTACATGTAACTTGTTCAAATCAATAGAGTTATAATTACACTGATGCATTCACTTGTCCGGTGAGAGAGGGTAGCGTACTTGCTAGATGCTTGAATTCAGACCCTACGATGTTGGGTTTGAATCCGCACCGGGCTGAGTTTTAAAATTGTCTTGGGCTATCAGTACAATCCAGTCTAAAATTGTCTTGTGCTGTCAGTACAATCCAGTCTAAAATTATCTTGTACTTTCAGTACAATCCAGTCTAAAATTGTCTTGTGCTATCAGTACAATCCAGTCTAAAGTTGTCTTGTGCTTTCAGTACAATCCAGTCTAAAATTGTCTTGTGTTATCAGTACAATCCAGTCTAAAATTATCTTGTGCTATCAGGAAAATCCGGTCTAAGCTCATCTTGTGCTACCGGGACAAGCCGGTCTAACAATGTCTTGGGATATCAGGACAATCCTGTCTAATAGTGGCTTAGGCTATCAGGACAATTCTGTCTAACAGTCTAACAGTGATACCGGGAAATGTCTTTGAATTAATAGCAGAGCTCATTACTTACTTATACTCAATAGTTACTTACCTATAGCCATTACTTTATTTACTTATACCAAATAGTTACTTATACCAAATGTTTTATTTACTTATACCCAATATTTACTTATTTCCAATAGTTACTTTGCTTACTTATACCTAATAGTTATTTATACCCAATAGTTACTTATACAAAATAGTTACCTATACCAAATATGTGATTTACTTATACCCAATACTTTACTTAACCTATACCCAATACTTTACTTAACCTATACCCAATACTTTACTTAACCTATACCCAATACTTTACTTACTTATATCCAATGTTTTATTTACTTATAACCAACATTTACTTATTTCCAATAGTTACTTTGCTTACTTATACCTAATAGTTATTTATACCCAATAGTTACTTATACAAAATAGTTACCTATACCAAATATGTTATTTACTTATACCCAATACTTTATTTAACCTATACCCAATACTTTACTTAACCTATACCCAATACTTTACTTAACCTATACCCAATACTTTACTTAACCTATACCCAATACTTTACTTACTTATATCCAATGTTTTATTTACTTATAACCAACATTTACTTATATCCAATAGTTACTTTGCTTACTTTTACCTAATATTTATTTATACCCAATAGTAACTTATACCCAATAGTTACTTATACAAAATAGTTACTAATACCCAATAGTTACTTATACCCCATTGTTACTTATATCCAATAGTTACTTATACTCAATAGTTACTTATACCCAATACTTTGCTTACTTATACCCAATAGTTACTTACTTATACCCAATTGTAATTTACTTATACCCAAACGTTACTTATAACTAAAAGTGTCTTATACCCAATATTATTCTTACTTTTACCCAATAGTTACTTATACCTAATAGTTACTAATACATAAGACTTTACGTACTTTTACCAAATACTTTATTTAGTTATACACATTAGTTACCTATACACAATAATTACTTATACCTAATAGTTACGTATACCCAATAGTTACATATACCAATAATCCTTCTAATTACTTATTCAATTACGGCCAGTTACTTCTCAGGTTTCCTCTACTTATTTCTACGGTTCCCTCTGTTAACTTCTACGGTTCTCACTACTCACTTCTCCAGTTACCTCTACATCCCCAGATCCCCCTACTCACTTCTCCATTTCCCTCTTTTGACTTCTACGGTTCCCTCTGTTTATTTCTAGGGTTCACTCGGCTTACTTTCCCATTCCCTACACTTATTCCTGATACTCATTTCTCCATTTTCCTATATTTATTTCTCAAGTTCCCTCGATTAACGTCTCCAGTTCCATCTACTCACTTCTCCAGTTCCCTCTACTCACTTCTCCAGTTCTATCTACTCACTTCTCCAGTTCCGTCTACTCTTTTCTCCAGTGCCCTCTACTCACTTCTCCAGTTCCATCTACTCACTTCTCCAGTTCCCTCTACTCACTTCTCCAGTTCCATCTACTCACTTCTCCAGTTCCCTCTACTCACTTCTCCAGTTCCCTCTACTCACCTTCTCCAGTTCCTTCTACTCACTTCTCTAGTTCCTTCTACTCACTTCTCCAGTTCCATCTACTCACTTCTCCAGTTCCCTCTACTCACTTCTCCAGTTCCATCTACTCACTTCTCCAGTTCTATCTACTAACTTCTTCATTTCCATCTATTCACTTCTCCAGTTCCATCTACTCACTTCTCCAATTCCATCTACTCACTTCTCCAGTTCCATCTACTCACTTCTCCAGTTTCTTCTACTCACTTCTCCAGTTCCATCTACTCACTTTTCCAGTTCCCTCAACTCACTTTTAAATTTCCCTTTAATAAAACACATCTCGAAAGGATTGCATAAAAATATGAAAGCAGAAAAATAATGTAACAGGAAAAGTTTGTATCAGAGGATAAAAATAGAACCATTATACAGATAATACCAATATAATTAAAAGATGGACAGAATACACAGAAGATTTATTCTGGGACAACAGTGCTAATAAACTAATAGTGTATAATACTCTCGTTGGACCAAATCTATTAAAAGCTGAAGTAGAGAACGCTATTTAAAAAGATTAAACAAGGAAAGGCTTGAGTTTCTGACAAGCAACCATCAGAGATGATAATATCCTTATCCAGCTTTGGCATTTATACTATCACAGAATTATGTATACACTGAGTACATCCCCAAGGATTTGAAAACATCCACTTTAGTCACACTACCCAAGAAGCCAAAAGCTGTTGATTGTAAGGATTACAGAACTGTTAGCCTAGTGAGCCATATAACTAAGATTAATCAAAGTCATACAAGAAGGTATTCAAAATAAAATAGATGAGGAAGTAGCTGAAGAACAATATTTGTTCCGCAAAAATCAGCGGCACCAGAGAAGCAATAATCTGTTTGAGGATGTAATTAAGAAATATATAGTTACATTCATTCAAATTCAACAAAATGTAATTATGTATGTTTTAAAGACAACAAGAAAGCTTTTGATCGAATACCACATGAACGATTAATTACAAGCCTTCGTGATATAGGAGCAGATGGAAAGGAAATCAGATTTATTAGTAACATTTACTGGGAAAAGGTGGCGTCAATTAGATACGGAAATATTATTCGTCGCTCATAGAGATGTTTAAAAAAATGGTACGGCAGGGATGCATGGTGTCCCCAAGCCTCTTCAACTTATCTAGTCTTTCCTCTTGGGCCTAAGGCGGCGCATGGGGCAGAAGTCGTGGCTCTCCATGTTTGTGCGTAATGCTAACATTTAGAGCCAGAAATCTGATTCTGTAACAACGGCGAGTCTTATGATGTCGGATTGTCAAGCCGCCGATAAACCGACTTAAGTCAATCAAGAAGAAAACACGTCCCGCCATCCTGACCCAAGCCGGAAACTCTGCAAACTGTCCGATGGCAGCCTCGCACCAACGGCCCACCAGCCAAGCACGAGAATAAGAATATCGTCGCAAATCCGGGCGGGATTGTGACTTAGAGGCGTTCAGCCATAATCCCTCAGCACCATTGGCTTATCAGCTAAGCACGTGAACCATCAAATACTGTACATGACGTTACACTCAATACTGGCATTTATTATGTGTTGTTTCTCCATCAAGAATGATGATGACCATCCATTTCATCCAGTGCTGTTGAAAGCATGCAGTTAATGAAGACAAGTGTCTATTCTCACACACACAGAGAAGCATTCATGTATGCATGGAGCTCGCTCACACATACAAGCATTCATATTTGGATAGATCTCAATATTTGGATGGATCTCAATCACACAGAAATATTCATGCCTAGATGGATCTCACTTTATATATACACATACATAATTTGTTAACAAATCGAACTGCCTGAATTTACCAACAATGGAAGAATCATAAACAATCTTAAGAATGCTGACGATACCGTGTTACTAGCAGAAAGAGAACAATAGTTACACAACCAAGTAAACAGGCATAGTGCAGAATGTGGCTTGGATATTAACATAAAAAACTCTGATAATTAGCAGTAGAAAGGAGAGGTCATCAATGAACATCACAGTAAACGTGGAGATACTAGAACAAGTAACAAATTTCTTCAGTCTTGGACATGTAATGGCAAAAGTGAAACAGACATCAAAAAGAGAATAGGAATAACCAAAACGCATTAAAATGAGAATTGTCAAATGTTATGTATATTCACCAATACTATATGGTACCTGGACATTGAACAATCAGTTAGAAAGTCGAATAGAGGCTCTGGAGATGCGGATCTACAGAGGAATATGTCGTATTTCACTGACACAAATATAATCAAATACAGAGGTTCTAGAAAAACTGGGAATGAAAAGAGAGATGATAAACGAAATAAAACAGAGGCAAGTGAAATATTGCAGCCATGTTAAACGACACACACACACACACTCACACAAACACGCACACACACACACACATGCGCACGCACGCACGCACATACACACGCATATATATATATATATATATATATATATATATATATATATATATATATATACATATACACACGCATATATATATATATATATATATATATATATATATATATATATATATATATGGCTGCATATCCTTTACGGGATATAGAAGTCAACTCCAGCATTTTGGGCTGTTTGAGATCTCTTGGCAAGTTTACTTTCAGTAGTTTGCCATTGCTTTCAGAGTGACCTGCACTCATACCATTTTCATAAAAAAACACAGCAAGGCTGTCTGCTGCCAAATTTCCCGCAGTTGTGTTTCCAATGCGGTATGCGGGATTACGAACTGCTTCCGTAACACCAATGAAGAGTATCTCATGCAATAAGTCGCTATCAATGAATGTAAGAAAGAGAGTGCTAAAATGCTATATAGAACCAGTTTTACTGTATGGCAGCGAATTTTGGAATGCAAATGAACAAATTAGGAAGAACTTAGAAGCAACAGAGATGTGGTTTTTAAGACGAATGTTGCGAATTCCTTGGACTGCCAGAGTAACTAACAACGATTGCCTGAAAGATGCTAATGAAACTAGAACACTATATACAACAATAAGAAAGAGACAAACAGCTTTCTCTGGTCATGTGATGAGAACAGAGGCATTGAAGAACATCGTGGCAACTGGAAATATCGACAAGAAGAGAGGCAGAGGTAGACCAAAAGAAATGATGCTGGATGGATTGAGACGGTGGCATGGATGAATATCATCAGCAGAGTTGATCCAGAACACCAAAGACCGAGATCTGTGGAGAGCCATCAACGTCTACGCCAACCTGCAGGGCACTTGATGATGATCCATAACACCTCACCACGGAGCTGTCTTAACAGACATAACACTCCTTAAAAACAAAACTTACTGGAGGGTAAGGTGGAAGGCAAGCGAGCAAGACAGTCAAGGTGAGAGACAGTGTTGGGGATCCACTGCAGCCAACCTTCATTGTGGAGACGGCACCCAGTTGATTTATTGAATTACTTCATAATTTCCCTCTACTTATTTCTGCAATTCCGTTTACTTTTTTCTTTAGTGTCCTCTACTTCATTCACAATCTCCCTCAATACCATCTCAATTTCTCTCTACTTTATCTCTAACTCCTATACTAACCTCTTCACTTACTTCTCCAACTCACCCCACCCACCTTCTTCCTACTCACTTCTCCAGTTCTCCCTTCTCATTCACCCAGTTCCCAACTAGGTTTGTGTGACTTTTGGATGAAAGAGTGGAACTGCTAAGAGATTAAGCTCACTACTGGCACTGGCCGATGGCTTGCCTAGTGTTCTTGATATCGCTGCCCCATTCTCCCGCTAATTCAATCTAAGCAGGGTCATTATCCTTCAATGTAAATTATGTCATTCTCCACCACGCTCTATGTTTTCGTTTCTCAGTAAAGAGGAATTAATTGACATTCTCCAATGGCATTTAGACAGTTTTTGGATGTCGTTGAGTATGCTTGATTGCTATTTAGAGTGCCTATTTTAACGATAGAAATGTTCAATGAGGACACCGCATAAGACCTTGAATTGAGTGCATATTGCAATGAGATTGCTAAGCTCGTTGTTATGAGTGGTTGTCTGTGTAAATGATCATAAAACGTACAATAACATGGTAATAATGACAGCACAATCATCAGATAGCAAACGGGAGATAAGTCAATGTCATGTCATGTCATGTCATCTCAGATGAGGTTATTCAGCGCATAAACGCTGGGCAAGCCATTCCGGGCATGCGATCCTGTCAATAAACGTATAAGTTCGGATGTTAATGTGGTGGTCTTCATTTGTTTTCCACATCCATAGCAATGTATTAGAACATCCGATTTTGTTAAGTACTTTCCGTCTGTCAAGGCAAGTTGGTGTCCTATTCTGCACAGAAGCTTCAATGAATAATATGAAGAAACCATGAGCTCCGAAAAGAAATATACGGAACAATAATATGTGTGTATGTGTGTGTGTGTGTGTGTGTATATATATATATATATATATATATATATATATGTGTGTGTGTGTGTGTGTGTTTTAAATTCCTTAATTAATCCAACCACACCCCCCCCCCCCCCCCCCCATATTTGTGTTCTTACTTCGTTTCTTCAACACTTATATCTCGTTCCTCCATTTAGTGATTGTTTTCATATTAATAATTGTAACATAGATTATTTTTGTGTGTGATTGTGATGATGGTATTTCAATTTTCTAGCTAAGTATGTTTTTTTTCTTGTGATTGATCATCGACACAGACTTTGGTCCATATATCACGTGTGTCTTTCCTTCTCCGAACGTTCTAGTTTTATTTTTTCTTCATTCGTTTTTCATTATCAACTTGGCAGTCCTCGGTGCGATTCTGTTATCTGTTGGGGTATCATCCTTGCACCCCGGACAAGTCCATAGGTGCTCAAATCCTCCCTTCCCCACCATATGCATCAGCGTCCGCGGCTGATAGTGCCAGTTCTGTGTTGGTTGAGGAGACCCCACGTCCTCCCGATGTTTCTCTCATGTCTGGCTGTGATAATTCCTCCTCCCAAGTCTCTCAATCTGGAGAATGATGTGGATTCACTAGCATCAAAGTCAAGAGATTATTAACAACGGCACTATATATGGCTTGGCCATCTTCAGGGAATGCAGAACCAGAACATGTATCATCTCGTTCATATGTAGTTGACATCTTTTTCAATGGATACTGAGTCTCCTGAACTGAGTCTGCCACACTCTTGTTTATTGACAGTCTGTTACAATTGTGAAGTAGAGTTTGGAGTTTCCATTCACTGAACAGTGATCCTCATAAAATTTGTATCCACTAAAATACATCAGAGGACATAAATACATCATGGTGTGGAATTGGAGGAGTGACTTAAAGAAACTGGATACGTATCTCGAAAAATGTTTGTTCCGAATCCACTTGATGGTAAAGTTTACCCCAAACAAAATAAGAAAGCCCGTGTTCTAGATATGCTAATTTATTTCAAGGCTGTTCATCGAATAGCCTTTTGGGTCAAGGCCGACATTTAACGCTTCAGGAAAGCCGGTTTCAAGTGTGAACGGAAAAGACACAGGTACCTGTGGATTGACAACTTATAAGTTCGATGAAAGATGAAGAATATTCTCTGCAATTATCTTCGTCAGTTGAGATGAGGCTATATTTAGCCATATCTGAGGTGTGGAAGCGAATTAAGGTGAATTAGCAGACATGTGACCAAAGTCCGAGATCTGTTGAGAGATATGAACGTCCACGGCAGCTGGCAAGGCACATGATGATGATGAGCAGACAAGTGAGGAAGTATGTGGAAAATGTGGAGATGTGGTATCATAGAAGCATTTTGAAAACCGTGGCCAGATAGAAAAATCAATAAAGATATATTTAAAGAATATATCTCGCAAAGAGAAATGGTTACTCGCATCAGAAAAAGACAGTCCATGCTTCTTCAATGAATGACAATCAACTCCTCTATTCGAGGTTTCCACTATCCTTCCAGAGTTGCAATGGATGAATGCTTGATCGTTCTACGATGGATTTCCTTGGCACAAACTTGGTTTGCCTGTCTGCACTCATTGTCCCAACATGACCAACTTGTCTTAATCAGCACCTAATTATTTATTTAGCTCTTCCCTTTCAGTGGAAGAGGATATCGATCGTGTTGAACTGTCTATTGAGCTGGTTGGTATGTCTTCAGAGATATTTGTGATTTTATTCGATGTTGTCAACTCTTCTTCATCATTATCGTCATCTTAATCATTATAGTCATCATCGTAATCATCTTCATAATCATCGTCATAATCAAGTTCATTCATTCATTCAGTAGCATGTCCTTTGCAGAACCTCGCTCCCATAACAACCTTCCGGAAAACTTCTCGATCACAAGCAAGATGTCCCACGTCTGATACACCCATCTGGAGATCATCCGCCACATCCTGCACCCATCTTCTCTTTGGCCTTCCTCTTCCTCTCTTCCCAGGCATATACCCTTCCATTATTGTTCTCTCCAAACTGTCGTGACGTTTCAAGTGACCAAAATACTTCAATTTTCTTTGTTTTATCGAATTAATAGACATCCCTCCTCAATATTCAACTCTTGAAGTATGGATGCATTTGTTCTTTTCTTTACCCAAGATATTCTTAGAACTCGTCTATAACATTTATATTCAAAGGCATGTATGCGCTGTTCAGCTTGTTTAGTAAGTGTCCATGTCTCACAGGCGTATGTTGCAATGGGAAAGATGCATGCTCTTAAAAATCTAATTTTTGTAGTTCTGTCTGTCCCACACCATAATTTATTCATCTGGTTTAGTCTTTGAAGAGCAATGGATAGTCGCCGTTTAATTTCTTTCATTGTGTCACCATTATTCGTAATCAATGACCCAAGATATTCAAAATTTTCCACCACCTCCAATTTTCTCCCATTAATGTATATTTCTTTCTCCATAGTAGTTTTATCTGTATGCATTATCTTAGTTTTTGCTATGTTAAGATATAAGTTGTGATTTTCACTATTCAATTGTGTTGAGGCTATTAGGTTTTTTATGCCATTCTGTGTTGTGGATAGTAATACTGTATCATCAGCATATCGAATCTCTGGTATGTCATGACCGCCGATATTTAGGGCATCATATGGCTCCCTGTTTATATCATCTCTTACATTTCTCATTATATTTTCGGCATACAGGTTAAACAAATAGGGCTGACTCCACACATGGCATAGCATGATCACGTGCCATGCCAACCTGAACAGGCTTTCGTGTCTCCCCGCAGAACTCCGCCCTTGATGTTCTGGATCAACTTTGCTAATGATTTGCCTCAAAGCTACCGTCTCTGTCCATCCAGTATCATTTATCTCTGTGCACCTCTTTCCCCACTGATCTTTCCAGTTGTCACGATGTTCTCCTTTACCTATTGTCGCAACTCATGCCCAAAGAATGCTGATTGTCCCTTTCTTATAATTGTATTTAATATTCTAGCTTCATTAGCCTCTTCCAGACAATCGTTAATAGTCACTCTGGCAGTCCAAGACATAATCAACATTCGTCTCAGGAACCACATCTTCTCTATATCTATGCTCTTCCTAATCTGGGAATAATTATCTGAAACTGCATGTGTATAATAAACTATAGATAGTAGGTTCTGATGAATGTAACTGTCTATCTGGTTTAAAAGTGACGTGTAAACATCTTCAGCAAGAAAGTCTAAATTATAAAGAACGGAGATAACTGTTTTGGCCTACACCCGCTTCATTCTAGAACAAACGGTGTGGAAATGTCAACAAGCGTAACTTGTGTTATACTGTATTTAAGTATCGGGTGTTTGTAAAATCTCACTACACTTTGTATGTAGAACAAATTTGAAAAATGAAGTACATGATATTATCAAAAAATGTGTTCCACTGTTAATAGTAAAGCAAATATGCAGGGAACGGCTGTCGTCTGCAGAATTAATTCTTTATACTCCAAACAGAATGGGTGTTATTAACGGAAGAAAGCATTTATACAAGTTTGTTCTATATACAAAGTGTATTGAGACTTTGCAAACACTCATTATATTGGGACTGACTCCTGAAGATGTACAAAGAAGAAGAACAAGAAGTACGAAGACGGAGAAGACGTTTACATTCTAGCTATAGATGTTCACTCCTACATGCATTGTTTTCTTCATGTATCATGCTTCCATTCCAGACCTGCACGGCCAAACGAACAACGTTTACCTATATTAGTCTCAGAAGGTGTCATGTGATGCTACTGTCTGACCTCAGTGCACCCCGTAATATGAAATGGAAACAGTATGAATGAGTGCAATGTCAGGACAAATTATACCCCTGTTCGACCTGAGACCTCAGGTCAATATTACAAATTGGAAACCGCCAACGCTTAATGAGTATCTGCTAATTTCATAAATTTGTGGACGTTTCCTAGGAAGGAAGAAGTCATGAATATGGATTGGATGTGAATATAACCACACACAAAAATAAAAAAATAAATCTCTGGCAATTAGTAAGGTTGTTGAATAACTACATTTTAAAACAGAAATATATGAAAAAGTTTTGAACAGAGGTAGACGTGGCTGAGAGGGTGATGTCATGAGCACTTTGGGACTCGGGTTTGACGCCTGGGCTCGTAGCTTGCCAAAGTGAGGGAAAGATTGGCTACTTATTCCTTCTTGCTCCCAGGTCTACACATTGTGATGGCGCTACCACACCATAAACCCGTAGCAATAAACTACGGGACAAACAAGCACACATAAAAAGTACGGCTATGGAGTCGACCCTACATTATACATTAGTTTAGTGTAGTCGATGGATCAACATCACGGCACACGGGTGTAACCCATAAGTGCTCCGTTCTACTCCTAACTGAAGCCTGAGTCCGGAGATTCTCAGCTCAGTGTACGAACTCCGTAGCACTGGTGAGAGTCCTAAAATACTTTGGGTATATTTTTAACTCGAAATTTTGCCCGGGCAGTGCCGTTAGGCTATTCTGTTTCGTTTTCAAACTGCAACATTACACGCCCGCGTCCGATCTCACTATCTAGAGATCCGGGAAATTTTGTTACTAGAAGTCCACGTGAAAAAATCCTGCACCTCAATGGGGCTTGAACCCGGGAACTCCAGCACTCGAGGCTGACACCATACCTCGAGACCAAATAGCCCCCCCCCCCCTCCCCCTTAGCATTATGCATGTGGGTACTTACTAATTGTCGGAATTGTTCGGGAAGATTCTTGTAAGGAATAGTGCCGATGAAAGGAACTGACCACCATAATTCGTGTGCCGTTGCCTAGAATATGTGAAGGTGTAATATTTCACACTCCAGTATCTGCTATGGGTCACCCTTTACCTTCTTTGATATACACAAACATGCATTCATACACATGGATTATCACCGTCTGCGATTCTGAGATAAGTAGAAACATTGTGTTTACAAATTTTCGTTTAGTTTAGTTTAGTCGATGGATCAACATCACAGCACACTGGTGCAACCCATAAGTGCTCCGTTTTCCTCCTAACTCAAATCTGAGTCTGGAGAAACTCAGCTCAGTGCACGAACTCCGTAGCACCGGCGAGGATCCTGAAAATACTTTGTGTAGATATTTAACTCGAAATTTTGCCCGGGCAGCGCCGTTAGGCTACTCTTTTTCGATTTCCAACTGCCAAAGGATTTTTTACGTGCGCAGTAATACACACGGAAGTCCGATCTCACTACCCAGAGACCAGGGGAATGTTTGTTACTAGAAGTCCACGTGGAAGAAATCCCGGTCATCGCCGGGGCTTGAACCTGGGACCTCCAGCACTCGAGGCTGACACCATACCTCGAGACCACGCATCCCCCATGATTACAAATTTTAAATGTCTCTTTATTGTTCTCATTTTTTTCCATCTTTATATTCTTCACATTCCGTTCTTATACCTTAATATGGTCACTAGAGAGTCTTCTCCGTGATATGTTGTGTTTTGTGTATGTATTTGTTTGCTGATGAAGGATAATTCTCAGCAACGTCCTGTATTTTTCGTAATAATGTTCTGTAAAGCTGCATTACTTTGTGTTATTTTATATTATTCATACATATACCGTATTGGTTGGTGAATCTCCCGGGTTAGTGGGGTATATCTCTTAAATCAGACATACTGATGTTTAGCTCATTTGGGCATACAAATAGGGCTGCACGTATCTGAGTGATTTTGGTGTAGACTATACTCTTGACCGGTAGAAAAGGATGAGCCTTTCGAGAACTGTGTTGCAGAGCTTGCATTCCCCTCTCCAAACTAATATATATATATATATATATATATATATATATATATATATATATATATATATATATATATATATATATATATATATATATATATATATATATAAAACAGTGAGATGCGGTAGAACGATACTTAACTTCACATTTGTGGAAAGGCACTTTTAAGAAAGTTAATTAACTGTTGGGGTATCATTCTTGCACTCCAGACAAATCCATAGGTGTTTAGATGTTAGTTAGTTAGTCGCTGTTCCAACTTTACGGCAAATGATCGCCCCATTATGCTCCGTTCCTGTGCCAGTTAATATCACACAAAATGTCCTCACTGCTCCATGTGTATAGTGAAACAGGTAGGAGTCTTGACAAACCGATAGCCCTCACAGGTATACTGTGCATAATGCCAAAACGCTGTCATTCATAACTTGAACTGTAACTGTAAACAATGTAACTGTAGCTCGTTATCAATTAACTTGAACAGCGCTTTTGGTTTTGAAACCAGAAGAATAAATAAGATCGAATCGCAGACATGAGTGTAATCGAATCAATCGCTGTTTAATTTTGCACACAGCTCAATCGGCTTTGCATATCATCAAATATTCTTCAACATGTACTGTGCCTGGTGGACTACCAGGGCGGTCGGTAACTATATTATTGACAGAAATAATAATGTTAGCTCTACACACCTTTTAACTGACTTACGTTATATGTCTTTCAATTCACCTTCTGTCTATCCTCAAGGTCCTTTTCTCGCCGCTTCTGAATTCTACTAATTTCCTCGACAGTCGGTTCATTCATTCTCAGCGTCATCTCATATGAGTGTGTTACAATATCTTTTCTATCTGTAACTCATATTCCAGCCACTTTGTCCATGTAAAACTATTGATTCGCCAGTTTGAATGTCCTGATAGTTTCATGCACAGCCTGCCATTCCAAACTCCAACAAAGTCTGTCTGTTGTTCGGTGACGTCAGAATGACGTTTCTCTCAGTTGACAACCTATCTCCTAGTTTCTGTGCGGTTTTCGCTTCTAGGATATACATCTATTTTATGTGACGTAATTCTTGGGCACTAGCTATATGGCACATAATGCCGTTGCCAGAATGCCAACATAAAATCCGCCATGATGGAAACGGTAGTGACCAGAAAAACACCATCCACACATTACTGCATAAGGCAACCAGTTAGTACAGATTCGGACCGGCCGTCAATTTTCAGAACATGCAGTCACGCTATAAACAACCACGGACACATGTATAAGCACTCCACACTAAATTCACATCTCACAGTGTCACACCACCCACTCAACTCAGTAGCAGGGTGACGGAACCAAGCACTACCAGTCAAACATGAGGAAAATGCGTAAGCAAAACGTAGCCAGAAGCATAAACACCCCAGAAGCGTTAACAGCTCAACTAGCTATCCCCCATGTTGAGGACCGGAAGTCCCTGATCGATGTAAAAAAGAATATGTGTTCTCCTTTATATATCAGGAATAGATCCTCCTTTCAACGTATGCATCAACATCCGGACATATGCATGGTTCCATAGGAGCTCATTGTAATTTCTTGCATATTGTCTGAAGTTGGTAATGGTTCCTACGCGGTCATTAGGTATTTCATTGTCAACTATCTCAGAAAACGACGCCCAAAGGGAATACCCGCAGCAAAAATGCTTTACATAGATACACAATCAATATGTTAACATCTGGAGTTCGAACCTACACATCTTCAGTACTCTTGGGTGATCATCGAACATGACCATGCCACTTCTCGGACAATCCTGTCCTACCCCACGGCTTATGTCGGATATATTCGTATAAATCAATGTTGACGTGGCCGAATTTCGTCCCAGGCAAAGGTGGGATCTGGTCTGACGGGGAGGTCAGATGTTAATTTCTGACTCCAGCCTTTGGCCGTGGGGTGATGATTACCCTGCCAAGCGGCGAATTTTGCGTGATAAATGTGCTTGCTTTTTGGGGAGTTTGCAGGGATAAAAAATATGTTATCTAATCAGTGTTGTGTGTTTGTTTATCTCCGTTTCTAGGAATGCTGTCTGTCTATACATCAATAAAACAATTTATCTTATTGTCTGTCTTTCTGTCTGTCTGTTTATCGATGCATCCATACATCTATCCTTCCATCTTTCCATCCATCCATCCATCTATTCATCTATACATCTATCTATTTATCAATTCATCCATCCATCCATCCATCCATCTATCAATCCATCTATCCATACATCTGTCAATCCATCAGTCTGTCCACCCATCCATACATCTTATCTTATTCTGCATGTCTGTCTGGCTGTCTGCCTGCCTGCCTACTTTGCATCCATCTATCCATCCATCTATATATTATATCTTATCTTATCCTGTCTTCTCTGTCAGTACGTCTGTCTGTCTGCCTGCTTAAGTGTCTGCCAGTCTACATGCCTATCACTCCATCCATCAATCCGTTCATCAATCCATCCATCAGTCCGTACATCTGATCTAATCTGATCTTGTCTGTCTGTCTATCTGCGTGCCTGTTTTCCTGCCTACCTACCTACCTATCCATCCATCCATCCATCCATTCATCCATCCACCAATCCATACATCGTGGTTTGTCGTGTCTGCCTGCTTACATGCTTGCCTTTCTGCCTACCTTCCTGCCTATCCATCCATCCATCCATCCATCCATCCATCCATCCATTCATCCATCCACCAATCCATACATCGTGATTTGTCTTATCTGCCTGCTTACATGCTTGCCTGTCTGCCTACCATCCTGCCTATCCATCCATCTATTCATCTATCCATCCATCCATCCATCCATTCAAACATCGTATTTTGTTTTGTCTCTCTGTCTGCTTGCCTGTCTGCCTCCCTACCTGTTTATCTAACCATCCGTCCATCAATCCATCCATCCATCAATCCATTCACCAATCCATACATCGTGGTTTGTCTTGTCTGCCTGCTTACATGCTTGCCTGTCTGCCTGTCTATCTGCTTATCTATCCATCCATCCATCAGTCCATCCATTATTCCAAACATCTTATCTTGTCTTGTCTGTCTGCATTCTTGTCTGTCTACCTGCCTGTCTACCTGTCTATCCCTCAATCCATCAATACATACATCTTATCTTGCCTTCTCTGTCTGTCTGTATAAGTTTAGAAGTCCAGATTTTCTTCTCTGGTTATTCCTACGTGACCCATGGCTCACACCCTGTTGCCACAGGAAAGATGGAAATAGATACACCAGACATGTGAATGCATTTCTCATGTTAGATTTTTCCTTTCTGCTGTTCTTTCTCTTATAGCAATCTTTCTTCATTTTTTGTGTGCAGGCGATAGTTAAAGCTTTTTACAGCATGTTTTTTTTTTTTTAAAATCTCGTCGGTGTGAGTGCATTTATCTTTGATTACCTAGAAACTCCCGACTATTTTGTCTCTGCTGTTTTCTTGTTTATGGTAAAGGTTTTTAAATTGCTATGTGCATTTATATTTTTATTAGCTTTGTAATTTGTCACATATTTTCAAATTATATATTATATTGGAGATCGCGAGATGTTAAGAGAAGCAATCGTCTACACCAGGTGGATAATACTCGGTGATGTTGTGGATGATAATGACTGTAACATTTCAGATGTAAACAACCAAATTATAAAACGACATGACATTTTCAGAGAGACTTTCTGAAGTTGTCCTCCTTAAAAAAATGTAAATATTATATTTGAAAACAGTTCTAAAGTGTATAATCACTTATTCCAAATTGAAGTCATAGAAACATTATTTAAACAGAGTAGCCACGAATCCAAAATGGTTGAAAACCGCTTGTATATGTAACATTAAAATAGAGCATCATGAATTGTTGCGCAACTTAATTTCCGTTTCACACATACACACACAAACAGCAATAAAATGTAATTGTAAACACGTACACACTAACTACACATTAAATTTGACATTTTAAGTTTGACTTTTAAACATAAATATTTCTTCTGTTCAAGAATGGGAAAGGGGAGATGTAATAATCAGACTAATAGCTTTAAGTATCATACTGCATTATCTTAATGTATAATTTTTCAAGGAGTTTATGAACAGCAGCAAACGACTGTATTGACCGTGTTTTTGCTAAGCTCCCGCTTGTCCGGATGAAAAGCTGGTCTGTATTCTGGAACATCAAGGTATATAAATACGCTGCTATGAAACAGTTACACTGTAGACAATCTATATATGAAGTGTTTATTGACTTTGCGCCGCTGCCGCTAAAAATGTCGTGTTCTTCTCCAGCAAGAGACATTTATCTTTCGCAATGTCAATACAGCAAAACAAACATGGCGGAGTGGGCATATTCGGTTGTGAATAAGAAGACGGCGACGGAAGTTGACAAGTCTTGTCTTTACCGTCTGTCAATACCCTGTCGCTGTCTCGTGTCATTGGCAACTATAATTATCACACGTTCTGTGTTAAGTGAAGGCTGTTATGTTGTTACTAATGTGGTTTGATCTTTTGTGAGTCATGTTATGGAAGATTCTATTCTTCTTAAGTTTCTCTTCAATGAAATACCTCATAACTATTGATTCTCCACTCATAACCTGAGGTCTAAGACTGTTGTGCGTCCTTAGGAGGACATCGTGGTAAACTCCATCCCTATGTTGATTTACTAGGCAATTTTACGCTTAGTAGTTTGCCATTGCTTTAAAACACCAGAAATAAATGTGTTTTTAAGTCCAATTAATTGGTGTAGGGGACGATTCCCACTACTCCGACGTTAGTTCAAATGAAGTTTAAAAGCCTGAGCTCACATTTAATAGGCCACTTTGACATCAAAACATAGGTCATCGTTCCAAATTTGAGATCCACGTCTCAACACATGTACTTCGTTTAGATACATTCCATCCTATATGCTCTTTCGACCTGTGGTTAGATATTTATCCCAACAATTTTGCCAGGGTTGTGGCTTTGCGGCCTGATCTTTGCACATTCTAATTATAGTGAAATGTTTGACAAGAATGGCATTAGAATTAAACGATTTCTCACTCAAATAATTAAGAAGAATCGTGATCACATTCAAAATACAAAATGTCTCTTGTAACAATGCCGGTCTAAATCATCGTCATTATGTATCCTACCGTCTAGCTAGGGCCATCATGCTTTCTCACATCTCGCGATCTTCAAGATAATTGATCAGTTTACGTGCTGACATTCTCCCATGACTTGATGAAAGGCTGCCAACACTCTTCTCTTATTTTGTTCTTTGCTCTCTTGGTGTAATTGGTTTTAGTACTTACAATATTTTCCACTTGCTTGGAGCAAAATCAGGCAACATTTGAGACCAAAACAAAGTTAGTTGCATATCCTTTACAGGACGTTGTTGTCAATCCCAGCATTTTCTCACTGTTTGTGATTTCTTAGCAAATTTGTGTTCAGTAGTTTGTTGATGCATTCTGAACGACCGGTAATCATATCATTTTGTGAAAACCAACGCAAACGGTCTGATTCCAAATGGCCAGCAACTGTGTCTCGAACGCGATATGTGGAATTATGAATTACGCTTGTTACCCTCCTCCACAGCGCCGAGAAAAAGGAGGACATAACTGATGCAGTGCCAAACAAAAAGTCGGTGTGGACCAAACATGGTATTCACTAAACTGGACAAGTATTATAATGTAAATATCTGTTCACTGAGCATTGAAATTGCCGAAGATGGCACGAAACAAAACAAATTAGGCCTTCATCCTAGTATGGCGATATATCGTTCTTCTGTCCAAAGGTGAGGTCACATTTAACGATATATTATCCTTCGGCGCTGAATCAGTTACATTTTCTCCCCCACCCCTCCTAGTGAATAGCATTATATTGATATATAAAATATAGGGTGGATTTTTAATGACTGTGCAGTGTTCGAAAATATTGCCGTTCCATGTTTTGTGTTTACCCTCTGTAAAGTTCATGCTTAATAATTGGTAAATACAAAATTTGGACCACTAATATTTTCAAACACTGCACAGTCATAAAACTACACCCTGTATATCAGTTTACTGAACGCCTCAAGGACTGGCTCACAGATTAACATCTCACAGTTGTTTGCCTTAGATACGAGTAGAATAGTTAATATAAAACAGTTTCATAACTAAACACACACGTATTGTTTGGCACTGATAGTAGTAGAAGAAAGAAATACATATTAAAGGACACATTAGACAACATAAAAACTGAAACCTATAGTTAACGACCCGTATTCGAACCTGTCACCTCCAAATGACGACAGTGCCACCCTGCAGGAACAAATGTACTTCGACGCATGGCATGCAGCGAGGCTCTATCATCATTTGGAGGTGACAGGATTGACTCTCCGTCGCTAACTGTAGTTTTCAGGAACAAGTACTTCGACGCATGGCATGCAGCGAGGCTCTATCGTCATTTGGAGGTGACAAGATCGACTCTCCGTCGCTAACTATAGTTTTCAGGAACAAGTGGCATGCATCGAGGCTCTATCGTCATTTGGAGGTAATAGGATCGACTCTCCGTCGCTAACTGTAGTTTTCAGTTTTTATGTTGTCTGTTGTGTCCTCTAGTCTGTACTTCTTTTCTCTACTACTATGAGTGCCCAACAGTACACGTGTGTTTATTTATGAATTGCCTTAGTGACCTGAAATATTTCAGCAATTAATATTTATGTGTAATAAAAGGGTGCATCTATTTTTATTGCTCACGTGCAGCTGATTTTGTCACTTCTTGGTGTTATGTTGATTGCCAATAAACGAACCACATTTGAACCTACAAGAACCAGGACTTATATGCTGGTGCTGTCCTGATTGTACCCAAAATATGCAAACCACAGAACAGAACAAAGACATCACACTCCCACTTGTTGCAGCTCATCAAGAGCTGTAAGTTAAAACTTTTTTATAGTTTACTAGCTGACCCGGCCCGGCTTCGCCCAGTCCCTGGTGGGGAGCATCTCATTTAATTCATATAAGTAGTCATATAAGTTCTCGTTCCCGTTACCGACTATCTGTCTGTCTGTCTGTCTGTCTGTCTGTCTGTCTGTCTGTCTGTGTCTGTCTGTCTGTCTGTTGTCTATCTATCTATGTCTCTGTCTGTCTGTCTGTCTGTCTGTCTGTCTAATAGACCCATCCCTCTGTCTCTCCCTCCGTCTATCCCTCCCTCCCTCAATCCCTGTCTGTTTGTCTATCTATCTATCTATCTATCTATTTATCTATCTATCTATCTATCTATCTATCTATCTATCTATCTATCTATCTATCTATCTATCTATCTATCTGTCTGTCTGTCTGTCTGTCTGTCTGTCTGTCTGTCTGTCTGTCTGTCTGTCTGTCTGTCTGTCTGTCTGTCTGTCTGTCTGTCTGTCTGTCTGCCTGACCCGGCCCGGGTTCGCCCAGTCCCTGGTGTGGAGCATCTCATTTAATTCTGAGTAGGTAAGAATCCGCTCTGCCTTCAAAATGTTGACGTGAAGATTTTCTTCCTGCAGCTGCTTCTGTATTTGTTGATCAGTAAGCTCCATTTTTAGCCGCTTGACCACCCATCTGACTGTGTTTGAATCAGTGTTTCTGATTCTGGTGTCTTGGTCCTCCTTCCTCTCACAAGTTTTTGTGTTCGTCTGTGGGTAGTCGTCGCTCTTCTTATTGGTAGTTTCATTGACTGTAGGTTCAGATACTTTATTACAGCTTGCATGCAGACTCTCCAAAGGCAGGTTCGTCTTCTTGATAGTCTGGTCGGTTTTCTCACTATGCATCTTGGAAGCTGCTTGTTTCTTTGAGCTATTACGACGTGCCATTTTCCCCCCGTATCAGGCTGCTTGAAATGTGTAAGGCGTCTTGGCTTGATAGCGCTGAGAAGTGCTGTCAAGCGAATCGTGCCGATATGATGGCGGAAAACACTAAAGATGCGATGATATTGTTCAACATCGTTTAGATAACTTCTTAAGTATAGAAAGATGAGTTACAATGTTATGCATTATGCATTATTTTTATGTAAACTTTGAAAATGCCTTAAAGATTGTATCATTATTTATTATAACTCATATGCCGGTACATAACTATAGACAAAGAGTTTATAAATCTTTGAAAACGATACAACAATATGACTATAAGTTATACAACAATGTTATTAAAAGTTATGCCCCTTGAAATAACTTTTTCTAGAGTTAAGTCCCTTCGCTATATATAAATTTTAATGAAAAATGAAAAATGAAATAATACTGAGTAAGCAGGCGATTTCACACTAAAAAAATATCACAGTTGGCAGCTCTGGAATGAAAGGAAGACGTGTAGAAAATTTCATCTCAATCGGATGAGCCGTTAGCGAAAAAATAAAGGACATACATATTTACATACATACACTTTGTTTTATATATATAGATGCAATGTAGCGTTAGCGCTCGTGTCTGTCTAGTTTAGTTAGTTTAGTCGATGGATCAACATCACATCACACGGGTTTAACCCATAAGTGCTCCGTTTTTCTCCTAACTCAAAACTGAGTCTGGAGAAACTCAGCTCAATGCACGAACTCCGTAGCATCGGCGAGGATCCTGAAATACATTGGGTAGAATTTTAACTCGAAATTTTGCCCGGGCAACGCCGTTAGGTTACTCTTTTCGATTTCCAACTGCCATGGGATGTTTTACGTGCGCAGCAATACACAGGAGCGTCTGATCTCACTACCCAGAGACCAGGGGAAATTTTATTACTGGAAGTCCACGTGGATTTTTAAAATAAATCCCGGTCCTCACCGGGGCCTGAACTCGGGACCTCCAGCACTAGACGCGGACACCATACCTCGAGACCACTCAGCCCCTTCGTGTCTGTCTACACATTGTTTCATGTACTGCCAATCATTGCTGCTAATGATTGTTATACATGCCATGATGTCAAATGGTCCAGTATACTCTATCTTTATATCCTCCTGCCTCTCTTCCCACCTAACTTTCCCGTTGTCATAGCGTAGTTCAACTTCCCCCTTTCCATGACATGTCCAATGAATGTGGACTGTGTTCTTCTGCTGCCTGTAACTAATTCTCTGTGTGAGTTAATTTCTTTCAAGATCGCTTCACTTCTCTTTCCGTCCACTGTGTTCTCTTAATTCTCCTTATTCTTCTTATTCTTCTCCTATCGTTCGTTATGTCATGTTTACACCGATAGATACGTTCTCGTAATGTAGTCAACCGTTTTGTGTTGCGCTTCTTTCGTTCCATACTGTTTTGAAACACCGCCGTCTCACTAGGTAAGTATTCCTTTTTTAGCTGGCTGTTCTGGGAGAAATCCCAGAGAATGTGCTCAATACTTTGATCACACTGCACGCATTAACACGGTGGTAAATCGCTTAGAATAAGCCTGCACATTTCCTGGTTCAGTTTGTTACACTATTCGATGTCTTAAATCGATGACCTGCCCAAGCCAGCCAAGAGAATGATAGTCATCGTTGTTCTGGTTCTGTTCTTTTGTGGTAATCCGGAGAACACTATTTGTTGTATAATATGTACATGCCTTCCCTTCCTGTTTACATCCTCCACCTTTCTTGGCACGATTATCAGCAGTCTCATTTCCATGTACACAATTCTTCTATACCAAATACATCTCTGCAGCTTCAAATTACTCCCTCAGGGGAAACGTATGTAGAGAGTCGTGACTACCATGCCCAGTTATGACCTTGAATACAACAATTCTTGAGCAAGGCACGACTTACATACAACAACGGGGACTTATAGAGATGAATTTCCAATGACTTGTCGAGTCAGGTTTCTGCACATGGCAAGCTACTGGTAGTTGATGAAACAACCTGCAAACTCGACCATCACATTTTGTCATTATTAGTGACTAGACCAGTCCGCCTGCCAGCCCGGAGCTCTTGGATTCGACCGCAGCTGGGTGAATTCAGTGGTTTATGTTTTTAATTGGCTTGGGCTTCCAGTCGTCCCAGTCTAAAATCAGTACCAAGAAATTATTTGGAAAGTAAACGGGCCGGTGTGATCTTAACCACATCACCCACCCAGTGTCGATTGATCAATCAGAAATATAGGTCTCGCACTGTATGCCTAATGAGCCTTTCCTTACTTACAAATTGTCTCTACTTACTTACAGATTGCAAACTTTACTTACTTACAAATTGTCTCCTTTACTTGCTTACAAATTCCCTCCTGTACTCACTTACGAATTATTTCCTTTATGTACAAGTATCCTAAGATATACCAAACATAGACACATGAATAGTATAACAGAACTGGAATCAATGGAGGACATGCGAGATATAAGAATCTTAGAATTAACTGACCCCAACAAGAGACTAATGAACCATCCATGTCCCGAAGAAAATCAGAATGATTTATAGACTTTAGAATTGATTGCACCACGTTTTATCACATGTGGCTCGTTCACTTTCCGCAGAGCTGTCGGTCGAAAACATCCCACAGAGAACAAACTCCGTAGCTTCAGTGACGACCCCCAGAGTTCTACCGAAAACTTGCACTCGAGAACCGAATGACGGAATCCGAAGCAAATCCATGACCTTTGGGGTGCGAGGCAGCAGCTTCATCACTTCGCCACGGAGATATCCCGCCGAATATTTAATTGTTTTACTGTCATCTACTGCCTGTAGTACCTTGCGGTGTAGGACAGGGGTTGTTTGAGCCCGGGGAATTAAGGCCACCTGATTAGTACAGTCGCCGCGAACTGTGCAGGTTAGGGTTTGTCTTTTCGCCCACGACAGAAAAAAAAATCCACACGTTTCCGAGGGTTCGAACCCGGGTCTCACGAAGGATAACTCGAATAATGAACAACCTAGAATAGGTAGAATGACATAAACAAACTGTGTGCTACAATCTAACGCAATAAGAAATTTCTCAATTGGCAAATTAAATTACAACAAACATTATACACCAACACACGTATCCCTTTAGTGGATGTTCAGTTCAAAACTTTTAAACAGGCATTAACAACAAAGACAGTACGTCATACGTAGAGAAGAAAGCTCGTATCAAATAAATGTATTAACCAAGCATTTCCTAAATCATAACTATTACATGTCTGAGCTGATGGCTCGGCCGAAATGTAACATAAAATGATGGAATGACATTCGTATCAAGTTAAATAATTGTATCCATTCTGCAGCATTCCCCACAGGAAAAGATTATAATAACTATAATGCTGAATATCTTAACAGAAGTTTACCAAGACAAAGAGCTGGTTATTCTGATCAGAAGAAGGCATTTCACATTCTGTAAGCATGCCACGAGAAAGAGAAAGCTGGATCATGTCGTCATAACGGGATATTTGGAGGTGAGCAGGGGCAGGCGATGACCAAGAGAGAAGATGCTAGACACACATTTTGGAATGCAGCATAATTTCTCTCAGAAATTATTGTCTTAACAAGTGAGTGAGGGATGTGGTCAGATTTGATCACCAAAGCCACGCGACAAAGACTTCAAGAAGGGGAATAACGCTGAAACAGGAGATATGAAACGAGCAGAGAAACAATTATTCAGCACAAAGCGAATTCTAAGAGACAACAAAAAAATATGCTAATGCGATATAAGTAATAAACGCCACACTACCGGTGGGCTAAATTACATGATTTTCTCCCTTGAACACTTGACACAAATTTGGTAAATGCACGGTTCAGTGATTTAGCAGATACCGGCCAAGTATACCAAACCGGACAACGAGCAAGCAGACAATCTTGTGAAAAACTGTGCTGATCTCTACAATAACACTATAAAAGCACAACTTTTATATGTAAGAGATTTGAATATAAGAGAACCAGGATCCAACATTTGGTGTATGTACGAGGACCAGTTTCAAACTGTTGGTGTTGTAAAATTATGTATATACGAGGATCAGGTACCAGCTTCTTGTCTTGTCACGCTGTGTATACACAACGACTTGTACAACGACCAGCTTCCAACATTGGTGTTGTCCAAGTGTGCATGTACAACGATCATGTTCTAACTTCTTGTGATGTCCAGATTGTAACTAAGAGGACCGGGTTCCAACCTTTGGTGTTGTCCAGATTATAACTAAGAGGACCGGGTTCTAACTTTTCGTGTTGTCCAGACTGTAACTAAGAGGATCGGGTTCCAACTTTTGGTGTTGTCCAGATTATAACTAAGAGGACCCGGTTGCAACTTTTGGTATTGTCCAGACTGTAACTAAGAGGACCGGGTTCCAACTTTTAGTGTTGTCCAGACTGTAACTAAGAGGACCGGGTTGCAACTTTTGGTGTTGTCAAGGTGTGTATATAACATTACGTATGCCGGACAATGTTTCAAATATAAAACAATATGTAGAGAAACTCGCTCACCTTGATAAAGAATTATTAAAGGACCCCAAATTATCTCACCATGAAATTCAAGCTTCCAAATTCCATTATTCCCATTTCTATACATTTTGAAATAGCTGACTGGGGACAACATATTCATGTATCAAACATTCACAATAACATCTAAGGATATGCACAATGTAGCTGCCACTGTCTCGTTATCAACTATTAATTCATTTTCAAGAAGTTATCACGGAGATAACAATGTGTGGACTGCGCCTGGCTCTGCAGCCAGCAGGGTTAGGATCGGCTAGCCTCTCCCATGAGGGGTGAAAAATGAGAATGAGGAGCCTGCCTATGACCCGCAGGCTACACAAGTCAATCCCACCTATCCGCGGTGTAGACCGGGAAACCATGATCGCGAGGTCTTGGACCAACGGAGCTCTGGATTGCCAGGGGTACGGAATCCCTTTGGTCTGATGTTTGTCCTAAACCTGTGGCAGAGGATTCTCTTATTCAAAACAATGTTTTCCCGTGATGAATTTGAATAACGAAGACACAAACAATAGATTGCACGATTTATTGCCTGGCATATTTCGCTGCATCTCGCCAGGTACATACTGCAGAAATCACACAACTTACGTGAATTAATTGTGCTCCAGAGCGGTCACGTGGTTGAAAGAGACAGTGCCTTCCGTGTGTTGTTCTACACACAAAGTAGTTGATTGTTAAAGTTTGCTGAAGCTATAATAATCAACCTTCGTAAGCCGTCCTTGTGTAAGCAGAAAGACATGTTAGTCAGTTTAAAATTACCGTGGTAGACAATCGACATTACTGTGCGAACATGTGTATATTTCAGTTTGAAGGATTTATCTAATTAATTCACATAAGTTGGGTGATTCTCTTATTGCTCGTAGAAAAGAATTAAGAAGTACATGAAGCCCATAAGTGGGAACTCTCCCACTGTTTATACTTCACATCGACACCGCAAGGTACATGAGGAACAAGATAAGACGAGATGAGATCATGGAGATAGTTTTCTACTTCAATATTGGTACATATATTAGAACTGAGGTCAGGAACAGAAAAGGTGCTATCATTCCTATTTTTTCAAAATTATCATTTGGTTGAACATATGAGCAGATATACATATGAGTCACTTCCATCTTCTACATTTGTCGATGTAACTTCTACACAGTGTGATGGAACGCTTCGGATAAAACCACAATGAATCTCTCATTCTATACAACAAAGATGGAATAAAGGAAGAATGAGCATAAAGATGTGCATTCGCAACGAACACTGTCTCAGCTGACCCGCGGCGAAATCTCATTCTGAGACCTGTAATCCACCACAAGTAACCATTTAAGTTACGTAATGTACCGTATTGTCAATGGAAAGTCATATTATTTACATCATTTCATACGACTGTCATTGCACATGTATAGTCTGAATGACATGTGTAGGGAAACTAACATGAATATTAGCATAGGTAAAACAGAGATAAGGACGGTAACTAAAGAAGAAAAAGCAACAACGATTCACCTAAACGAACATCCCTTGAAACAAGTAAAGAATTTCAATTACCTAAGAAGTATAATATCATCTGATGGCTGCAGAAATGTGATTTCTGAGGAAAATGCAAAGAATACCATGGACAGACAGAAAAACCAATGACCAAGTACTACAGGAGACAAATGAACATCGTAGACTGATTAGAGAAATTAGACGTAGACAGTCAAAATTTTTTGGACATGTTATGAGAAGAAATGGGTTGGAGAACTTAGTGACAACTGGCAAGATCGAGGGGAACAGACCAAGAGGAAGACCGAGAGGAAAATACCTGGATGGCTTGGCCACATGGCATGGACGAGACAGGAACACTGAGCTGATCCACGACACTGGTGATCGAGTGAAATGGCGAGTCATGACCGCCCACGCTTTCCGGCATGGCACATGATTGATTGATTGATAATATCATCAAATGGCAAATCAGACGACGAGATCGAAAATAGATGCACTAAGGCAAACCAACTCATGGGACAAATGGCACCAATACTAAAGAAAAAACATGTATCAGTAAATACTAAGAAAGCACATTACAACACGATCTTCCTACCAACTCTATGTTACCAATGCCAAACCTGGACAGTGACAGAAGCAAAGAAAAGGCAAATCACAACAATAGAAATGAGATTCATGAGAAGAATACTCAATGTATCAAGAAGAGATAAGATCAGAAAAGAAGAAATCAGGACTAGAGTGGGGGTTGTAGCTGCACTAGATTTTATTAGAAGGCAGCAAGTCAAATGGTTTGGCCATGCAAGTAGCAAGTCTTTCATCCTGGACAGCGATGTGGATTCACTGACGTCAAAGTCCTCTGTTCTCGACATATCTTTAAGGACGTTAAATAACATCGGCACGATCCATGGGCTGGCCATCTGCAGGGGGGTTCAGAGCCAGACAGTTCATCAGCTCGTTCATTTCCCTCGACTCCCGCATGTCCCGGTTACCAACTAACAGTACACCACAACAAGCAATAATGTACAGAAAAGAGGGAAGCAGAGGAAGAGGCCGACCACGTAAACGATGGACGCAGGGAATAACAGAGTCCATGGGAGTACCGATACATGAAGCCCATAACACCACAAGGTACGAGAGGAACATGATGGGATGAGATGAGATGAGATCATTGCATATCACTACATAGTATACGCGAAGATCTTATGTCTCGAAATAACCAGTTCACTAACATCTTACGGCAAACTTTCATATTTTGAATTATTGATCTTGATAGAAAATAAACAGTGGTAGTTTGTTAGTTAGTTATTCGACAGATCATCCTCATTGCACATCGAACCATTCAGTCCATAAGTGCTCGGATCCCCTCCTCAGCAAATCCCTCAGCGCGTAGCGGCTAACGACGCCAGTTCTGTGATGGTTTATCAATCTTCTTTGGCTTCCAGCGTAGTGTTCTTGTTTGGCCACCCCTCTTTTAATTTGCTGTTCTCGCAGTCTGACCATGGTTGATTCACAGTTATTAATTCATAGTTTTTTCTCAATATTTTCAAAGTGAACGTAATTGTGTATGTGTACCTGTTACATAGAATACTTGGTGGGGGACTCGTTATATTAACAAGGGCAAGTCCGCATGACCGAGTGGGTAAGAACGCTTGTTCTTAAACATCCGGTGTACTGATGCCGAGGTAAGGAGTTCAGCCCCTACACCGGACAGCTGGACTAAAATGTTGACCTGTCATCCTTGACTTGGGAACATTAATTACAAGTACCTTTGAAGTCGGAGTTGCTTCGCTTGATAGCGAGGGACACTGTTAATAGGGAAAGCCAATCCACACGCAAAATTCAATCCATCACTACTTTAAATAGTGTGTATGGACTACGCTTGATTTCAAAGCGAGCGTGTGCAAAAACAATATTAACCAGGGAGGGGAGATTGTCAGGGCGGAAACCTTGGGGATACCAGACCAGCTACTTTTACCTTTTTAGGAGTCATTTCCAGCTGTGAGCTTAACCTCTATTCAATCTAAAAAAAAAGACATTTGGCCTGAGTTTGCCTGCATGGATTGGGAACTTTGAGGAATTAAACCCGCACCGTCTACAAAGCTACTTGAGCGATATCTCAATTAGTTAACAAATAGGAGATCTGCATTACTCCTTAGATCAGCAACGTGTGACACACAGATAACTCTCAGTCATTCATTGTGGCTTTAAACTCTTTATAATTGTCAAAATAGACTGTTGCCCATCATTATTCTCAATTGGGATATTTACACACAGAAGCCACAAACATTACGTTGTACGATTTATTGCCTGTCATATTTCGCTGCATCTCGTTAGTTTTATCTCGGTATTAATGAATAACACCTCAGATGAAACAGTCTGGTAATGTTCGAATGTGGAACATCTGTTATCGACACGGTGATTTCAAATTTAGAAGAACTCTTTCTGTTTACACAAACCCGCCTGTAAGGCCTCACAGTATTTGAGCAATCGTTTATTGTTCGTCGAATACAACACATGCAGGGCTTTTTTTTTTTTTTAACGTTTATTTCATACAAATCAATGTATATTTACAAGGTGTAATGTGTGTTTATTTTGTTTGTGTATATTACAGAGCGTTGCCGTTTGTTAGTGTTAGGTGTCACATGTGTGAACAAAGCAAATACATACATATATACAGTTATATTATAACATTTATGGCATAGTGCATGTAAACGCGCGCAAACACACATACACAAACACACACTCGTACACATGCGCGTTCAAATACATGCAACACACACACACACACCTGCATCCACACCCAGGCGCATACATATGTTACTGCCAGCGACACAGACACACATCCACAATATATTCCATGTTGCACATTCAAATATAATAATGGGAAAATTAATAATAATGGTAGCAGTAGTAATAAACGTATTAATAATAATAAGTAATAATAATAATAAATAATAAATAATAATAATTGTCAGATTATTTGGCCTGTAAAACATTTTTTTTTTTTTTTTTTAAATTCATGTTTTCCTTTAAAATTCCGAATACAACAAATGCATTAATATACACATATGCGATAATATTACATTTATGGCATGTGCAATTGCCTACACATTACTTGATGATGATGATGATGATGATGATGATGATGATGATGATGATGATGATGATGATGATGATGATGATGATGATGATGATGACGATGATGATGATGATGACGACGATGATGATGATGATGATGATGATGATGATGATGATAATGATGATGATGATGATGATGATGATGATGATGATGATGATGATGATGATGATGATGATGATGATGATGATGATGATGATGATGATGATGATGATGATGATGATGATGATGATGATGATGATGATGATACAGAAATAAAATTCTAACTTTTTTTTTCTTTCAAATAATATTACATGATAATAATACTACACGAAAACAGCAGCATGAACACACAATCACTTGTCTGAATCAAAGTAAAAGTTGACGCTGCCATCCCTGTTGCTATCCGCCATTAAATTCAAATTTTTGTTTTTTTCGTCACGCATTTATGAAAACTATACGTTTATCCACGCCTGACTAGGGGTAGAACATACATCAAAACAGACACTACCGACAAAGATATATACATACCAATTATACATACACATTTATGTGTATATTTTCACTCAGTTGTTTTGTTCACGCTATGACCGTATTTTATGAGTTGTGGAGAAATGGAGGATGACGGCGTTTAGCTTCAGCACTTTAGACAACATAACAACGCGATAAAAACATGGCTGACTCAAAAGATGGAAGTAAATTGCACGGACAATAAGATTAATATAAATATTAACTGAAAATACAGGCATAATTTAGAGAAAGATATAAATATAAATACGGGGGAGGGGGGGGGGTGATATTTTGATCTCAACGGCGAGTGGTCAAACCGCCTTCCTTGCGCTCTGCCGGTAGTAGCTTCGTTTTCTGTCTCCGCCATTAGGTTCAGGAATACAATATTTTATAGAGACATCTAGGAGGTGGTCTTGGGAGTTCGTGCTTTAATCGACGCATTTAGCAATCTACGGAAAGAGACTGAGCCTCATACTGGTTAAAACTCCGGGCAATTTTTTTTTTTGTTCTCTCGCTTTGAACTCACTCGTAGTCGACTCAAGGGTTACTTCTTCTAGTGCACCAGACTGAATGTTTCGTGTGGATTAGCTCCCCCTATTGCCAGTGTGTCTCGCCTTCAGGCGAACCCACTCCGACTTCTGAGGTACTTGAAATGTACGTCCATAAGTAAAGGACAAGAAGCCAAGATCTTAGTCCAACTAACTGGCGTAGGGGTTTAAACCGCTACCCTCGGCAACTGGCCAGTCTTTTTGCTTTAAACCATTTGTTTGTAGAAAAAAACACACATACATGAAGATGAACAAGACAGAATAAGTCCAGCGACATCACCTTGGAATGACACGGCAAATATTGAGAAACTTATTCCAGCGGAAGTCCTTATGCATATGCAACTGCTACGATTTCAAGAAGCAAACGACGATTCAGACTGTAAAATATTGCACATCGCCATCAAACTCACAATGGCATACACATACTTTCTTCTCTACTGCCCAAAACGTGATATCGGAGTGTAACAGAGCGATAATTTTGTTTCTTCGCCGCTAGAAATAGCACAATTTATCATGGTAATTTCGCAGAGGTAATGACTGTGGTTGCTGCAGCTTCGATGTTGCCTTACATCATTGTGCGAAGAACAATAACATGAGACTATTTTCAGGAGAGATCATAAATATTTCTTCAAGAATTCGGCAGACTAGCGTAAGTATTGAGCTGTTGTCATGCTTCAAAACAAGACAATCACTTATTTCGCGTTTATTATTTTAATCACATGCGTCTTTCGTTGTTGTTGACTCTTGTTTTTCCGTCTTCAGTTTGATAAAATCCTTGGTTTTCTTTCGCCACCACTATTATATTATATTCTCTTTTCACACACACACACACACACACACACACACACACACACACACACACACACACACGCACGCACGCACGCACGCACGCACGCACACACATATATATATATATATATATATCAATCATCATCATCATCATCATCAAGTGCCATGCCAACTGGTTTAGGCGTTTATGTATCTCCAGATATCTTCGTCTTTAGTGTTCTGGATCAACTCTGCAGCTGGTATTCGTCCATGCCAACGTCTCAGTCCATCCAGCATAATCCAGCATAATTTATATTGCGGCCTCTGCCTCTTTTCTCCCTCAATCTTTCCAGACCTCACGATGTTTTCTGATGGCTCTTTTCTCATCACATGACCAAAAAAAGCTGTTTGTCTCTTTCCTATTGTTATATATAATTTTCTAGTTTCATTAGCCTCTTTTAGGCAGTCGTCGTTAGTTACTCTAACAGTCCAAGGAATTCGCAACATTCGTCTTAGGAACCACATCTCTGTTGCTTCATAGGTCTTCCTAATTTGTTCATTCACATTCCAAGATTCACTGCCATACAACAAAAGAGGTTCTATATAGCACTCTTACACTTTCTTTCTTACATTTTCTCACATTCATTTATATTGACCTATTGCATAAGATTCTTTTCATTTTCTGAAATGCAGCTTTTGCTTTCCCTATTATGTTCTTAATCTCGGTTGAGCACATTCCGTTTGATGTTATACATGTTCCTAGGTATTTAAAATCATCCACTTAGTTAAGAATTGTCCCTTCTATTTCCATTTCAAATTTCGATGTCACCTTTTTCTTTGATATCACCACTCTTCCTGTTTTCTTGATATTTAAGGAGAGTCCCTTCTTTGCACTCTCCGTTACTACAATGTCAAAAAGTTGTCGTAGATCTTTTGCATTATACGCCATCAAGACTGTGTCATGTGAATAGCGTATATTATTTATATTATAACCACTGATTAGTATTCCTGGCGTCTCTTTGAACTCTCTCATTATTACTTCGCCTTAAAGAAAGAAGAGATCTTGTGACAAAACACATCCCTGTCGTACTCCTAGCTTTATTTGTTCATAATTGCCTCCTTTATTTACCATTTCAAATGCTGCTACTTTGTTCCAGTATATCATTTTTTAAATTATTATTCTGAGATCTTTCCCATCAATGTTGATATCTTCTAACCAGTTTACTTAGTTCACCATGTTTTACTTTATCAAATACCTGGGTATAATCTATGAAGAACAAATATATGTCTTTCTGTGTGTCTCTATTGATCTTTCTATTAGTGTTTTCAATGTATATATTGCATTGTTTGTACACTTTCCTTTCACACATCCATGCTGTTCTTAACCAATTTCGATCTTTATTTTCTTTCTTGTTCTCATTATAATTCTGAGTAGAGGCATGGTGATATGGTTTATGAGGTTAATTGTTCGAAAGCCTTCGCATTCAGTTGCTCCTTGTCCTTTTATATTACTATAAATACATATTTCGGAATATCACTTGGTTAATATCCACTGATGTAAACATCATTCAACATTTTGGTTAATATATCTACTCCAAATTCTCCCATTCTTCTAATTCTTCTATTGTGATTCCATCTATTCCAACTGTTTTTCCTTTCTTCATATGTGTGACAGCGTCAGCCACTTCATCTTTTCGAATAGGTGGACCTAAAGCTGTTACTGGCCTAGCAAGCAGGTAGGGAATTTTCATACTGCACGTAGAAAAACTAAGGAGTATAATCGGACTGTCCCAAATGGATATACTCCATTGGCACCTTGCCGTCTTGACAGACGATAGTTTGTGCTTTAAAAAGGCATAATAACTTTTAACTATGGCGGTAGCGAGTGTGACTGATAAGGCCAATTTGCGCTGTAAATGTCCGTTCACAGTGGGTGCATGTGAACACGTGGTCATTTCCACCATCATGCACCATCTTACGTCTCAAACGCTTGGTGTGTGACTTTTCTGCAATAATTTTCTCCTTTGACTTTATTCCATTTCTGATATTTGCCCTCCATGCAACACGTTCAGCGGCGACTTGCTCCCAATGTGCATTATCAATGCCTGTATCAATCATGTCCCGCTTACACACATCTTTGTATCGTAGTAGAGGCCGACCCTGAGATCTCTTACCCATCTGTAATTCACCAAAAAAGATATCCTTTGGTATTCTACCATCATCCATCCTCCTAAGATGTCCTATCCATCTAAGTCTACGAAGACTGAGCATGGAATAAACTGTCACACAACCTGATCTTTCCAATACTTCAGTATTTGTGATTTTGTCTTGCCACTTAATACCAAGAATTCTTCGCAGACACCGCATATGAAAGCTGTTTAAATTGTTCTCTTGGTGTGAGTAAGTTGTCCAGGTTTCACTGCCATAGAGAAGAGTACTAAGGACACAGGCTTGATAGACAAGGACTTTTGTTTTGGCAGTAAGCTTCCTGTTCTCCCAGACTCTTTTTCTTAACCTGTTCATTGTTGTTGCTGCCTTACCAATCCGGATGTTGATTTCCTGATCTAGGGATAATTTGCTATTTACCACTGATCCTAGATATGTAAAATGGTCTACTATCTCTAGTTCGGCGTCGTCAATAAAGATTGATGGTACCCCATGTGCACCTTGTGACATAATCTGTGTCTTCTTTTTGCTAATTGTTAAACCAAATTCAGAACAAGCATTGGAGAATGCAGATAGTAGACATTGCAATTCTTCCTCAGAGTGGGTCGTAACTGCAGCATCATCTGCAAAAAGCAACTCTCTGATCAGTACCCTCCTAATTTTGGTCTTAGCCTTCAATCTCTGAGCATTGTAGAGGCCGCCATCTGAGCGTGAGTGAATGTATATACCACCATCCTGATCACGAAATGCATATTTCAGTAGAAGTGAAAAGTATATTCCAAAGAGGGTGGGAGCTAGTACACAACCTTGCTTAACTCCACTCTTGATTTCAAATTCTTCAGAAGTTGCACCATCAAACTTGATTATACCCTTCATGCCTGTGTGGAACGATTCCACAATGGACAGAAGAGTTGGTGGGCAGCCAATCTTCTTTAGTGCCTTGAACAGACCCTCACGACTGACCAAATCAAATGCCTTTGTGAGGTCGATGAAGGCAATAAACAGTGGTTGATTCTGTTCACGGCATTTTTCTTGCATTTGTCGCAATGAGAATATCATATCAGTGGTAGACCGGTTCTGTCGAAAGCCACACTGTGATTCGGGGTAGACTTGATCTCCTAGGACTTGAAGTCTGCGCAGAACAATTCTGGCAAATACTTTTCCAACAATACACAGAAGTGAGATACCCCTATAGTTGTTGCAGTCGCTCCGATCGCCCTTGTTCTTGTACAGTGTTATGATGCTTGAATCTTTGAAATCCTGTGGGACTTGTCCTTCACGCCAGCATAGCTCTATTAGCTGGTGGATCTGTATAGTGAGTGTGTCTTGCCCACTCCTGATAACCTCTATTGGAATCCCATCCTTACCTGGAGCCTTGCCAGATGCAAGTTCATTTATAGCACACTTAACTTCTGTTATGGTGGGAAGTGTGTCCAGGTGGTCAAGAGTTGGTAGAGCCTCTATGGCGTTGAGGGCATCATCCGCTAGTTTGGTCTCACTTGAGTAAAGCTCCAAATAGTGCTCTACCCATCTGTCCATCTGCTGTTTCTTATCAGTGATGACTTCTCCAGTCAAGGTTTTCAATGGTGCACTTCTTTTGATCACTGGACCACAGGCTTTCTTTATTCCTTCATACATGCTTCTTATGTCTCCCTTATCACTTGCGATTTGAATGGACTCACATAACTTGATCCAATAATCATTTGCACACTGCCTGGCAGCCTTTTGCACATCCTTCCTAGCTTGCCTTAGCTCACTCAGAGTGTTACGCGTTGGTCTTTCCTTGTTTCTTAAGAGAGCTTTCTTCTTCTTATCAATCAAGGGCTGCAGAGTCTCGCTGTTGGCCGCAAACCAGTCCTGCCTCTTATGATCCACAGTGCCGTAAACCCCTACGGCAGTTTTATAAAGAGTTTCCTTAATTTGACCCCACTTTTCATTTACTGTACAATTTTCTGGTGTATCAGTGAAAGCGTCTTCAAGTTGCTGTTGAAACTGAAAGCACTTTTCAGGATCATGAGTGTTAATAATATTAATCCTGGGGCTAGATTTGTGTTTAGCTGTGTAGATTCTCTTTGGTCTCAGTCTAACCCTTGCAACAACCAAAGAATGATCCGTATCACAGTCAGCACTGTGGTAACTACGAGTCAATGATATATGGTTCAGATGTTGTCTCCGTGTGATGATGAAGTCCAGCTGGTGCCAATGGCCGGATCTTGGATGTTTCCATGTGACCTTATGCATCTCTTTTGTTTTAAAAAAAGAGTTTGTAATACATAGGTCATTACTGGTGCAATGCTCCAGCAGCCTTTGCCCATTTTCATTCATGCGACCGATGTTGTATTTTCCAAGGCACACTGGCCATGAACTCGAGTCCTTGCCCACACGAGCATTGAAATCACCGAGCATATAAATGTAGTCAGATTTTGGAACTGCCTTGATCACGGAGTCTAACTCCTCATAGAACAAATCCTTCACATCATCAGAGGAATCGAGTGTCGGTGCATATGCAGTAATAATGGTGGCAAACCCACAAGAGGTTGCCAAGCGCAGGGATAATAGTCTTTCATTTCCTCCTGCTGGAATTTCAATCATTCCCAGTAGCGAATTCTTCACTGCAAAGCCCACACCGTGTTGCCTTTTTTCTGCCTGCCCTCTACCCTTCCAGAAAAAGGTGTAGTTGTTTTCCCTGAGTGACCCTTCCTCAGCGAGGCGAGTCTCCTGCAGGCCAGCAATATCAATGTTAAGACGATTGAGTTCGGCATCAATCACAGCCGTTTTTCTCACATCGTCAATATTGGTCAAGTCAGTGGAAAATCCTGGACACATGGTTCTCACGTTCCAGGTTGCAAGCCGTAGCTTGAGGTTTCTATTTTTATTTTTGTTTGTACCTGGTGCATTGGTTTTACAGCCTGCGATTCAGATTTTGTCCTAGCCCCAAGCACCCATTGAAGCAGGCAGGCTGTGGCGGATCAGCACCCAATTGGCTGGGGGCTGCCCAGCTTGAGGCGGGCGGTAGCTGATCAGTGACACCTATAGGTGTCTCCCACCGTCAGAGGCAACGCGTGGCGCCCCATGTCTACGCCAACTGACAAGGACTTATAACCCGTAACAGTTGCCTCTCGCTTTGATTCCGAGACCAGTTAAGACCAGGGATGGAGTTATTGCCTCTCCATAGCACAAAGCCTGGGCTAAAATATAGAGATCATGTGTTGCCCATGCAGAATGATCCCTCTCTCGGCCCGCCTAGTTCACTCCAGAGGAAAGGTAACACCCCTACATCTGGAACAAGACAAGCTGCAGAAGCTGCCGGATCAGCAAAGCAATGCTCTAACTGTCCGCCTGTCGGAGCTTCGATCCTAGACCAGTCGCCAACCAAGGCTTAGGGCCTGGTCTGCCCTGCCATGACAATTTTGTCTTTAGCTTGCAATTCCTCGCACCAGGGTAAGGCTTGTACCCTCCCAATTGCGCTCTTCCGCCCGAAGCCGTTGGCACAATGTGGGGTGTCGGGTTTGGTAAGCGCCGCCCAACGTTCGGCGCTAACAGAGACCAGGTAGTACCGTCTACTGTTATACGGTAGCTCAGTCATATCTGACTAAGACCTGACTGACAAATGGATGGATATACACGGCAATGTTAAAAGACTACGAAATCGATCAGCGATTTTTAAAAAAATGGGCACAATGACCATCTGCATTTTTAATAGTAAAGAAAAACTCATAGAACAATGGAAAATGGGAAAATTGGACTGATGGGAAATAATTGATACCAGAATAAGAGGGACTGAATGCAAGTAGATCCACCACAGTTATATGTTTGTCTACCCCGAGTGGAACAGCAAGAAGAGGCAAGACACGATGTGGGTAGAGAACTATGACCTTCTAAGTTACTTTCTTCTGTTAATTCGTCCCTTTCTCCATCATAAAAATTCTCCTTTATACCAATTTCATGTCTTCATTATTGCCTCTTCCTCCAATAATATCTTCCTGGTGTTGATTTCAAACATCTATTTATTATTATGTTTCTTCCGGTGAGCTTACAGATATGTCTGTGCATATTTGTTGTACCTTTAATAGACTTTAATTCGATTTTCTTGCACTGCTCTTTAACACACGTTCTTTGCCTTCACACATTTATCTTTTATTTCTTTATTTATCCTATCATACTCTACTTTGTCATTTTTACTCTGTTTTCTTTCATCCATCAACCTTAAAAATACATTCGCAACCTGTTTGAACACTACCTATGTACAGACTACATTTCCCCATAAACAAAAACACAAAAAGACAATAATAATGGTAACTTATCTCAAACGACAACTAGCCAAAAAACATTCCCATATGTATGGCACGTTACACCCTCCTTAGGTATTTATAATACCCATGTTAAACACTGCCTCAATGAGTCATTTGTTATTGATTTGTTTTAATGCGTTTTAATGTTATTGTTCTTTTGTTGTCAAAATTTGCTTCATAAATGATGTTGAATGACAGAATGTATGAGAGGCAATAGCGAAGGAAGGCAGAATGTCAGACGGGCCCTGCGTGCCCAATTCTTAACACTTTGAAAATAAAGGCTTTCGTTGGTTGGTTGGTTTGGTTCATTCTTTTATATATATATATAATAGATATTATTATTAAAGTATATATAGTATAATATATATATATATATATATATATATATAATAATATATTATATTATTATATATATATATATATATATATATAAGTCCTTGTCTATCAAGCCTGTGTCCTTAGTACTCTTCTCTATGGCAGTGAAACCTGGACAACTTACTCACACCAAGAGAACAATTTAAACAGCTTTCATATGCGGTGTCTGCGAAGAATTCTTGGTATTAAGTGGCAAGACAAAATCACAAATACTGAAGTATTGGAAAGATCAGGTTGTGTGACAGTTTATTCCATGCTCAGTCTTCGTAGACTTAGATGGATAGGACATCTTAGGAGGATGGATGATGGTAGAATACCAAAGGATATCTTTTTTGGTGAATTACAGATGGGTAAGAGATCTCAGGGTCGGCCTCTACTACGATACAAAGATGTGGTGTAAGCGGGACATGATTGATACAGGCATTGATAATGCACATTGGGAGCAAGTCGCCGCTGAACGTGTTGCATGGAGGGCAAATATCAGAAATGGAATAAAGTCAAAGGAGAAAATTATTGCAGAAAGTCACACACCAAGCGTTTGAGACGTAAGATGGTGCATGATGGTGGAAATGACCACGTGGTTCACATGCCCCCACTGTGAAGCGGACATTTACAGCGCAAATTGGCCTTATCAGTCACACTCGCTACCGCCACAGTTTAAAAGTTATTATGGCCTATTATGCCTTAAGCACAAACTATCGTCTGTCAAGACGGCAAGGTGCCAATGATGATAATATATATATATATATATATATATATATATATATATATATATATATATATATATATATATATATATATATATATATATATATATATATATATATATATATATATACATATATTCACACCTCATATCTAGGCATTGTTTGTTTTTAATACTATCGTAAATGTAATACTATTGCAAATAATGTTAATGCCAGAGACGGCAATTTACATCTACGTTGAAAAACGTTGTATCAAAGTGGCCTAAGGTTTATTCATCTGCCGACCGGGTGTCTAATTTGGTCCAGTCCTTTTAAATTATATGTTTTTAAATGATCTGAACCCCTAGGTTCTAACCGTTATATCATTATAAATAAGAACTTGACTAGACAAATCGTGACCCGAATTTTCACGTCCATAAGAGCTGATACCTTATTTATTTGGTCATGATTGGCGCCCGTAACATTTTCTTTTGTTTCCCTCTTTCAATCCCAGAAAGTGACAGATTCTTCACTATATGAAACGTAACAAACAATAAATGAATCAAAACCAGCAGCAGGAACACTACTTAGACAGAGACCAAAAACTGTTTGTGAAAAAAATATGTCTGTCACCTTTTCCAAAGATACACATATTCAATGTGTCAACATAATGTATTTCTTTCACCGGTTTCAAATATACACATCTTGTTAATAACAGTATGTAGTTCTTTCAACGGTCCAACTTTACACAAATCTTGTTAACAACAGAATATATTTAATTCACCGGTCACATAAATACGCACATTGTTAACAACATAGTTTATATATTTTGTTTGTCTCAGTACCAGATATATACACCTTGTTAACAACAGAATATATGTCTTTCCCAGGTTGCAAATATACACATCTCGTTAACAACATAATGCATATCTTTCACCGGTCCCAAATATACACATCTTGTTAACAACATAATGTATTTCTTTCACCGGTCCAAAACATACACACCTTGTTAACAACAGAACGTATTTCTTTCACCCGTTTACAAATATATACACGGTTTATTCATTTATTCACTTAATGTGCTATGTAACTCTGCAATATACACGAGATGCAGAGAAATATGTATGGCAATAAATCTTGCAACATATTGTTTGCAGCTTCTGTGTTAAACAATACCTAATATGTTATTTATCTTGTAAATCAAATATTCTACAGGTCACCACGGTGGAATGGGTAAGAACGCATGTTCTTAAACATCCGGTGTGCTGATGCCGAGGTTCACCCCCTACACCGGACAACTGGACTAAACTGTTGACCTGCCGTCCTTGACTTGGGGACGTAAATTGCATGTACCTCTGAAGTTGGAGTGGGTTCTCCTGATGGCGAGGGACTCTGTTAATAAGGAAAGTTAATCCACACGCAAAATCCAGTCCATCACTATTATAAATAGTGTGTATAGACTACGCTTGATTTCACAGCGAGCGAGCGCAAAAACAAAGACAAAAAAAACCAAAAAAAAGCCTAATTGCATTTCCGCTGCTTGTTCGTGCCTTGAATTAAAATGTCTTGGCAATTAGCAGCTTTACAATACTACATTTCTCCTGCTAGCATTTAACCGCATAATCGCCCCTTCGAGAAGTCAATAGTTATTGGGAAACCAAATCTATACAAGGATAGGAGTAGAGTGCACGAGAACCAACCTGAGGTTGTCATCGAGGTTTGTCACTTAAAGAATGTGTGACAAGATTCATTGATTATACCCCGCTCTAGACCAGTGTTTATCTTTCGTCACCTGACTCAACCAGGTAGTTCTGAAGCACATCGTTAGGCTATGAAAGTGTGAGGTCCTGACGTGAGTTCGGTTGGAGAATGGATTCATGTGTGAGGGATCACGTTTGTTTCAGCAGAAGGCTATATTCCCAAAGATTGAGTTGCTAGTTGGCGTCTGGTTAAATATTAGGTAGGTGATTACGGCTATGTGGGAGAGTGGGTTATTGTATTGTGTTGTGATTATTTCCTGTGGTACGTGTTATTAACTTTCGTTCGTAGATTTGCAGTGTGAAAAATTGCGGTATTACTGTGATTTAAAATTAATTTGCATGTCCTTCACAGGACGTAGCAGTCAACCCTAGCATTTTTGCTGTTCGTGATTCCTGGGCAAATTTTACGTTCAGTAGTTTGCCATTGCTTTCTGAACGACCGGCTTCTATACCTTTTTCGAAAAGAACCAGCACTGCTGTGTTTCGAACCCTGGGAATACGGGCTCACAAACCTCGTTCGCAAGCCCTTAGCCACAGAGACAGTGATTTAAGTACATTTTATTTCCCGAGGTTGTAATAAATCTTATATATAAATAAGGATCGTATGTCTGTATCTATGTATGTCCTTTGTGCGCTCGCGAACGGCCCATCCGATTGAGATGAAATTTTTCTACACGCCTTCCTTTCAGTCCCAGAGCTGTCAACTGTCGCATAGTTTTTTAGTGTGAAATCGCCTGCTTACTCAGTATTATTTCATTTTTCATTTTCATCATAATTTCATATATTTCAGGGGACCTAACTCCGTAAAAGGTTATTTCAAGGGGCATAACTTTTCTGTATAACTTATAGTCATATTGTGGCATCGTTTTCAAAGATTTATAAACTCTGTGTCCATAGTTATGTACCGGCATATGAGTTATAATAAATAATGATACAAACTGTAAGGCATTTTCAAAGTTTTCATAAAAATAATGCACAATGCATAACATTGTAACTCATCTTTATTTGCTTAAGAAGTTACTGTAGTCATGCAGGTGATTAGCAAGCGTTTTCATTCAAAATAATGGATGGTGTGTGGAAGGACATTCTTTTAAGTTACTTTTTTGTTGTATGAATTTAATGAGAACTTATATGACTACTTATATGAATTAAATGAGATGCTCCCCACCAGGGACTGGGCGAAGCCGGACAGGGTCAGGCAGACAGATAGGACAGACAGACAGACAGACAGACAGACAGACAGACAGACAGACAGACAGACAGACAGACAGATAGTCGGTAACGGGAACGGGAACTTATATGACTACTTATATGAATTAAATGAGATGCTCCACACCAGGAGCTGGGCAGATGCCGGCCGGGTCAGAACAGACAGACAGACAGACAGACAGACAGACAGACAGACAGACAGACAGACAGACAGACAGACAGACAGTCGGTAACGGGAACGAGAACTTATATGACTACTTATATGAATTAAATGAGATGCTCCCCACCAGGACTGGGCGAAGCCGGGCCGGGTCAGCTAGTGTGAAATAAAGATAATTTTAAGACGTTGATTGTGCCAAATGTGAAGAAATGTAGTTTGAGGTGGGTGGGATTGTGGTAAGTGTGAACAATTGCAGTGTTAGGAACGAGGTTATGCCAAGTGTGAACATATGTAGTTTTAGGTGGGGGAGAGTATAGAAAAGTGTGAAGAATTGGTGTGTTAGGTGGGGAGATTGTGGCAAGTGTGAAGAATGTGTGTGTTAGGTATGGGCTTATGCCAACTGTGAATAAAGGTAGTTTTAGGTAGGGAGTTTGTTCCCAAAGCGAAGACATGTACAACAATGTAGTGTTAGACAGCGAGATTGTGCGAAGTGTGAAGAAATATCGTTGTAGGTTCCATTGTTGTTCCAATTTTAAAGTAATATAATTTTAACTACAACAGATTTGTGTAGTGTGAAGAAGCAAAGTTTTAAGTACAATGGATGTAACAGATGCTAAGAAATATCCTTTTAGGCGCAATGGATTACACAATGTTAAGAAATATCGTTGTATGCACTTTAGATGTACACGGTGTGAAAAATATGGTTTTAAATACAGATGTACAAGATGCTAGTAAATATATGTTTAGAGACATATGTACAATTGAGAATAAATGTAGATTTAGACGCAGATGTACAGGGCTAGTAAATGTGGTTTTAGACACACATGTAAAATTGCTAAGAATTGTAGTTTTAGACACAGATGTACAATTGTACATCTACATTGCATAAAACTATATTCATTCACACATCTATTGTGTCTGACACTACAGTTCTTCGCACCTTGTACATCTGTGTCTAAAACTACATTTACTCGAACCGTGTACATCTACAGTGCATAAAACTATAATTCTTCACACAGTGTACATCTATTGTGCCTAAAAAAAATTTCTTCACACCTTTATGTTTAAAACAACATATCCCAGCTGTCCTCCTCTCATGACATGAGCTAAGAATGTGCACTGTCCTGTACTGACGCGAATAACCAGTTCTCTGTGTGAGTTACATCTTGGTCTCGCCTGCCTCTATTCTAGCCTTGTTGTTGTGACAACATACTCCAGTTTCCTCCTCTCATGACATGAGCACAGAATGTGAACTGTCTTGTACTGATGCCAATAACCAGTACTCTGTGTGAGTTACATTATTTCTATCTACCCACAGTGTTCGTATCATTCTTCTATAACACCACATCACCGCAACTTCCCCATAAAATCCTCAACTGGTTGCCCATGATTGGGGTCTGTATATGAGGATTGGCTGAATACAGTTCTTAAGAACTAGTTAGTTAGTTAGTCGACAGATCATCCTCATTGCACATCGAACCATTCAGTCCATAAGTGCTCGGATCCCCTCCACGGCAAATCCCGCAGCGTATAGCGGCTAACGATACCAGTTTTCCAACGCCATATGGCATGGAGAAGAATCGGTATTAGAACCAATTGATAGCATAAGAGAAATAATGATGAGGATAGACATGATCGCCTACGCCACATGGCATGAACTATATACAAAAGAAGAAGTTGCCTCATAATTAGCTCTCCTTTCCTCAATAATTAGGTGGCTAAGAAATCAAGTCTCCTGTCTTGCACTCCAAAGGTTCTGAGTTCGATTCCGGCCGTCCATCACGGGTGCAGTGTTCTCGGAGACTCCTGGAGGTCGTCACCAGAAAAAGTTCGTGCTTTATGAGACTTTTATGGTAGGCTTTCCTGCAGAAAAAGACCCAGCCATATGGTATAAATCCATGTGCAATGAAGACGATCCCTTTACTTTTCACATTATTTTTTTTTTTTTTTGGTTTTGTTTTTCCTTCTCAATAGCCGTTACCAGTATTGTTCCAGACCGCTAATCTCTTAAATGTGATTCGTGTTCGGTTTCACAACTGTACTGAGTTTATAATGTACTAGTTTTAAAGATTACGCAATAATTAGTTCCATTTGTTTATTTCAAATCTCTATTAACAATATTATCATCATCAGGATCATCACGTGCCTTGACAAATTTCGTTATGCGTTTATGTCTCTCCACAAATCTCGGTTCGTGTTGTTCTAGATCGATGCTAATGACGACATGGCTTGTTTCTTCCTTTCATTTGGTTGTTTGCTTGTTTCATTCTTCCTTGCTGGTATATGCTTGTTATGAATGTCTTTTTGTTTGTTTCATTTTTTTTTGGGTCTGTATTTGTTTGTTGTTTCCTCACTTCTTTTGTTTACTTTGTGTTCTTCTTTCTTTCTTTCTTTCTTTTTTTTTTGTGTGTCTTTCTTTCGTTCTTTCTTTTCTTTTCTTTCTTTCATTCCTATTTAGTTTATCGTATCTCTTTCATACTTTTGATCTTTCTTTGTTTCTTACTTCTTTGTTTTGGTTTTCTCAATAGCCATTACCAGTATTGGTCCACGGCCGCTAATCTCTTAAATGTGATTCGTGTTCGGTTCACAATTGTAATGGGTTTATAATGTACTACTGTTCAAGATTACGCAATAATTAGTTCCATTTGTTAATTTCAGATCTTTCTTTCTTTCTTTCTTTTCTTTTCTTTTCTTTCTTTCATTCCTATTTAGTTTATCGTATCTCTTTCTTACTTTTGATCATTCTTTGTTTCTTACTTCTTAGATCTTTCGTTCTCTCTCTCTCTCTCTCTCTCTCTCTCTCTCTCTTCTCTCTCTCTCTCTCTCTCCTCTCTCTCTCTCTTTCTCTCTCTCTATCTCTCTCTCTCTCTCTTTCTCTCTCTCTCTCTCTCTCTCTCTCTCTCTCTCTCTCTCTCTCTCTGTCTTTCTTACTACCTATTGTTAATTTGTTTGACATTTTCTTCTGTGTGTTCCTGTTTCTTTCATAGTGTCGTCTGTTGCGTTTTTAACGGTATTTATTTTTCTTTCTATCCGAACAGAAGTAAATAAATTTGTGAAGTCACGTCGAAAGAGATACACGAAGTTATGAAAGTAATTTCATTCCGGCATATGTTTAAGATGGTCTTTCAACCGCGGAGATAGTAGTTTTGCAGGCGGCCAAAGTTATATCAATAACATATGATTATAGCCGGGCTTCTGGTAGTTTCCTAAAGAAGTAATCACGTGGAACTTACTCTAAAGGTCACATATACATATACCCCCAAAGATTAGAGATCTGTCTGAGAGGAAATCACCGTTATTTAAAAACGACACAGTTGTCGGTTTCAATGAAGCGTCTTATAGGGAGATTACTTGCGAGATGAAAGCGTGCTTTTATAATTTTAAAATTTCACATCATTTATAGATTCTTAGTGAACAACGCGTTGCATCTTGGTTATGAAAAATATCCGGGAATTATCTTTGATGGGGCTGATTAACCGAAACTCTTTGAAAACGTAATTTAAATAAAAGGTCTGCCATACTGACATTCAACAGGATTTGGACAAGGAAGAAAGCTGCACCATACATCTGATGATGTTTTGGAAAATGAAATACTTTGGTCATATTTAATCTCATCTGTCTGGTGTTATTCAGATAAGGCTGAGCTACAGTGTTACAGTATAAGGTAATACCTACTTTCTATTAGCGACGGCACTCACCAAACACTACATCCCACATTGTGTCAACGGTTTAGGGCGGTGAAGCCTTATCCTATTGTAAGGAAATGCAGCCGAAAGGTAACATGTCACGACAGGGCAGACACGGCTTTAAGCCTTGGTCGGCAACTGATCTATGATTTAAGCTGAAATAGGTGGACAGTTAGAGTATTGCTTTACTGATCCAGCAACTTCTGCAGATTATCTTTTTCTAGATGTATTGGTTTTACCTTTCCTCTGGAGTAAATTAGGCAGACCGAGAGAGGGAGCATGCTGTATGGGCAATATATGCTCTCTATAATTCAGCCCAAACGTCTCGTCTTCGTAAGATATGAATGAGCTTTCTTATGACAGTAGACGGTACTACCTGCTTCTGTTAGCCCCGAATGTTGGGCGAAGCTTACCAAACACGACACCCCACATTGTGCCAACGGCTTAGGGCGGAGGAGCGCAATTGGGAGGGTACAAACCTTATCCTAGTTCGAGGAAATGCAACCTAAAGACTAAATGTCATGGCAGGGCAGTCCAGGCCCTAAGCTTTGGTTGGCAACTTGTCTATGATCGAAGCTCCGACAGGCGGACAGTTAGAGTATTGCTTTACTGATCCAGCAACTTCTGCAGATTGTCTTTTTCTAGCTGTATTGGTGTTTACCTTTCCTCTGGAGTAAACTAGCAGACCGAAGAGGGCATGCTGTATGGCAATTATATGCTCTCTATAATTCGAGCCCAACGTCTCGTCTTCGTAAGATATGAAATGACTTTCCTTATGACAGTAGACGGTACTACCTGCTTCTGTTAGCCCGCTATGTTGGGCGCAGCTTACCGAAACACACACCCCACATTGTCCAACGGCTTAGGGCGGAGGAGAGCGCAATTTGGGAGGGTACAAACCCTTATCCTATTTCGATGAATTCAAACCCTAAAGACTAAATTTCATGGCAGGGCATGTCCAGGCCCTAAGCTTTGGTTGGCAACTTTGTCTATGATCGAAGCTCGACAGGCGGACAGTTAGAGCATTGCTATTGCTGATCCGGCACTTCTGCGCTTGTCCTTGTGCCAGCGTATTGGTGTTACCTTTCCTCTGGAGTGAAACTAGGCCGGCCGAGAGAGGGCTCATGCTGCATGGGCAACAATGGTCTCTAAATTCAGCTCAGACTAGTTGGTGTTATTGAGAAGGTAGTAATATCTCTACCTCCATAGTTCTGTTGTTATGCCCTTCTTTAGCAGCACAAGTAACAATCTATCGTCCCTTCCAAGACGGCAAGAAGCCTGTGATTTAACTGTTTCATGCCATGTGAGTAGACATCACCTTTTCCCGAGTCTTTGGGTTTTTTTTTTTTTTTTTTTTTTTTTTTTTTTTTTTTTTTTTTTTTTTTTTTTTTTTTTTTTGTATTTTTTATTTTTTTTTTTTTTTACCTTATCCGTAACTACCATAGTCTTATAAATCAAACTATAACCTTAAAACATATGGAATAGTTTTTTGCCCTAGCATGTCCCTTTAATGTGATACCATTTGAACAACTTTTAATTCCTACTGTGAACATCCGTACACTCCCATTTTCCCGCCATCGCTAATGGGAGAAGTATGAGTAAGAGTAACAATTAAAATCAACCAAATCCATCATAAGATAAAAAGAAATTCATAAATAAA